>CAIGQW010054217.1:5131078-5145530 GCA_903798125.1 Danio choprae | reverse complement strand
TACCCAATTCACCTATACCGCATGTCTTTGGACTTGTGGGTTTCCTCCGGGTGCTCCGGTTTCCCCCACAAGTCCAAAGACATGCGGTATAGGTGAATTGGGTATGCTAAAATTGTCCGTAGTGTATAAGTGTGAATGGGTGTGTATGGATGTTTCCCAGAGATGGGTTGTAGCTGGAAGGGCATCCGCTGCATCAAACATATGCTGGATAAGTTGGCGGTTCATTCCGCTGTGGCGACCCCAGATTAATAAAGGGACTAAGCCGAAATGAAAATGAATGAATGAATGAACACACCAAAAGGCCCAAAATCTCAAAACTTAATGACACTTTCTTGCCTTAAAGAAGGTTGAGATGAGCAAGAGATGACTAAAGAAAAGGTGTTCAATGACGAAGGAATCCAGGCTGAGCGCCAGACTTGGCCATAGCTGTGATTCCCCTTCCTGAGGACAATTTCACAATACAACAACTCCAACCTGATTCTCAAATAAAAGATTCCTGTATAAATCAATGCAATCATCATAATTCCAGTATTATGAACCGCAGAGGCACTGAGGGACGTTCTGGCTGTTGTGTGTTTATTGCTCTGCCGCAGGTCATTGGCGCTGAAGCGGGCAGTCATGACCTCTGACCCCTGCGCAGGCCGGTTTGAGCTGGAGGAATGTGCTGGCTTTGAGGAAGGGTCAAGCAACACAATGAGACTCTATGTGGAGAGAGCTAACCAGCACAGACTCACAGCACTTGTACATGAGGAGGATGAAAGACTGTTCTCGGAAACATTAATAAAAAAAAGAGACCACTACACTGCTAGTAATAGTGTCTTTTTTGATTAGGTTTTCTGTAAAATACTTTAACTAACCTTAAAACAAAGTAAATGAATTAATGAATCAATAAATGTATTCATTTATTTGGACAGATGACCAGGTTTGAATCTGAATGATTCAAAGTTATATTCTGTACATAAAAGTGTACATAATTTGATTTAAAACCTTACATTGGATTTTATTTGACTTAATTTGATGAAGAATAAAAATCTTTATTCTTAACTTCAGAAGCTGCAATGCATTTATTAGGTTTAAGGGTCACACTTTATTTTAATGGTCAGTTTTCTGAATTTAAGTTACATTGGATCTACATCCCAACTAATTCGCATTCGATTATAAGTAGACTGTTATGTTGGGGTTAGGGTTGGGGTGTGTAAGTTGACATGTACTTTCTTATAGTCAGTTAAATGTCTGTTAAAGGAGCAGTATCAACAGATATTAAGCAGACAGTCTACTAATACTCAAATGGAGCATCAGTATAAAGTGTTATCGGTTTAAGTTTGGGTTAAATTTTAAGATTTGTCTCATTCTTTAATTCTCTGATGACATTTCTTCCAAATTTCAAACAGAAATATTGTCTTTTTTGTTTTTCAGAAAAATTTCATTATCCCATTAAATATTGGTTGAGGTTAAACCATTGGTTTTCTGCTCAATATTAAACATGCTAATTAAACTAAACTATTTTCAAAGTAATATTTTATGAAGTGTTTATTCAATTAAAGATTACTCTTCTTTATTTTATTTTTTATGAGTTAAGCATTATCTTTTTATCAATTCACAAACCCATAACAAAAATGTACCTAAAATATCTAATCTTAACATTTTTGTAATGTAATTTGTAACCAGAAACAATTTATAAAAAAATGTTTTCCTTTTTTTACCCCCAAACATCCACATTGTAGATTCAAATCTTAGTCATTTGAGAGCTTAGGGAGGCCGACTCAAAACATATTTTTGCATTAAAAACGCATTCCCTGAAAACCTATTTTAATAGCTCATGCGATGTTGCTTTATGAACATTTATTTAGTTTCAACTGCAACTGAAAAACAAGACTTTTAAAATGAATAAAAAGTCCATATTTAATCTAAAAAGGGTCCATTTTTACAAATACACTGCTATTTTTCATGCACTGAAAGCATACAGTGACCAGTATATCTCCATCACTTACATTCTTTCTCCCATAGTTCTCGATTCTCATTTGCATTTGCAAATTTGGTGCATCAATATTTGGTTACAAGGCAAGCAAGGACCAGTGCTGTTTAATGTTATTGACGTCAAACATTGAGCAACACGTCCTAATCTGCTAGAATATCATTTAGAACCACAGAGCAGTGAAGTGGAAGATTATTGCTGTATAACAAAAAATAAATCAAATAGAATAAATAAAAAAAACTAGCCTGATGCTCGAATAAAGCAAATGTGTGATCAGTAATACTCTAGTTATGCATTTATTCAGAGGAAAAGCATTCACACACATCGTATGGCCTACTCTAGGAGGCTTTTGGTCATGATATTGTATGGATATTAAAATATCTTTAATTTCCAAGACAATAGACAAGACACATTTGCAAAGAGTGAAAAATTAATGACAGACCTTCAAGGGATAGTTCACTCAAAGCTGAAAATTCTGTCATCATTTACTCAACCCTTTACTTGTTTCAAACCTATTTGACTTTCTCTCTTCAGATGAAGACAAAAGAGGACATTGTGATGAAAGCTGGGTACTTGTAACCATTAACTCTAGTTTTTCCGACTAATGATATCAATGGTTACAGGTTTTCAGCTTTCTTCAAAATATCTCCTTTAGAAACTCATAAAGGTTTGCAATCATCTGAGTGTGTTTATACATAGTGAGTACATTTTGATTTATGGGTGAAACATAAATTTAATTTCATAGTGTTTTGGATGTTTGTATCGTTTGTAGCACTCAATAAGAAAAGTTAACAGGATAGGAATGTGATATCTACAGTACAAAAAAACGTGTGTCAATCCTACCTTCTCCATGTTGGGTTTAATGCAGCGCACAAAGAAGGGATTGGAGGCACTTAAAGTGGCCATCAGTGCATGAAGAGAGTCCTGAAACACACACACACACACACACACACACACACACACACACACACACACACACACACACACACACACACACACAGAGAGAGAGAGACACAATAACACTAAATTACAGCCCTGCGCAGGAAAGCAGCAGCACCAAAAGTGGCGTTCAGCAACCACAGCTGCTATTTGCTTCTGTTAAAGAGGGCAAACATAGGCTGCGACGGGGCCAGTATTTCCATCAAGGACCCTTCAACCTGGCACTCTGTCCCACAGCCTTAGACTGAGAGGCTCCAGGCTGGCTTTAATGACAGGGGAGCAGGGGAACATGCACGGACCCTGTCAAACCCTTGTGCCCGGTTTGTGGGTAATCCCCTGGCTTTAAGAGCCACAGTAAAAGGGCAGCTGCCAAATCCCCTGCACGGCAGTTATAACATGCAAAGCCCTGTAACCCCGCAAAGCTGCAGATATACAGGGACACAGACAAAGAGGGCAAAACACACACACATGCAAGACTGACACAAAGACACGCAAGTGCAGAAAAAATAAACAGAAAAATTCTGCTACGTCCGCATTCATAACCTTGAATATCCACCCCAAAATATGAAACTCACATGCAAGGATTATTATAACTCTGTTTCAAAACCTACTGAGCTGCCTTGCTGAATACTGTCTGATTTTAGAGGAAGCATTCAAACTGTTATGGTATCCAACAAATGTTTCTTATTCATTTTAAGTTTCCCCTGCAGTCCAAAGACATGCGCTATAAGGGAATTAAATAAGCTAAATTGGCCGTAGTGTATGAGTGTGAATGCAAGAGTGTAAGGGTGTTTTCCAGTGCTGGGTTGCGGCTGAAAAGGCATTAGCTGCGTAAAACATGGGCTGGATAAGTTGGCAGTTCATTCTGCTGTGGCGACCCCAGATTAATAAAGGGAATAAGCCGAAAAGAAAATGAATGAATGAATGAATGAATGAATGAATGAATGAATGAATGAATGATTTTAGGATGCTGATTCGTGTCATTCATAAAGAACTATTTTCATGAGATTTGCTAGTGGTGATTCTTTAAATGGTGATGTCTTTATAGTATTTTGGATAAAGTAGTAATAGTAATTATTCAAATAAACATAATTTTGTGAAAACAAAATGTTGAGGAATTATTAACAACCTTGCAGCCTTCTAGGCCTGTCTTAAAATGCTTTTAATACATCATTAAAAATAATTTCCTCTATGGAGGAATCAGATTTTTGATTCTAGGAAGCCTGACTCCATATTTTATATTTGGATGTTGGTAAATAACAATGCAGGCAAAACGGTGGCGCAGTGGGTAGATCGATCGCCTTACAGCTAGAAGGTCACTGGTTCGAGCCTCGGCTGGGTCAGTTGGCATTTCTGTGTGGAGTTTGCATGATCTCCCCGTGATCGCCTGGGTTTCCTCCGGGTGCTCCGGTTTCCCCCACAGTCCAAAGAGATACAGTACAGGTGAATTGGGTAAGCTAAATTGTCCGTAGTGTATGTGTGTGAATGAGTGTGTATGGATGTTTCCCAGTGATGGGTTGCAGCTGGAAGGGCATCCGCTATGAAAACCATATGCTGGATAAGTTGGCGGTTCATTCCGCTGTGGCAACCCCTGATTAATACCAATGCCAGAGTAAATATTTCTTATTGCACTATTTTGCAGATATCTTAAGTTGCTGAATGAAATAAAAGTTAGCTTAAAGTTTCATCCATCCTTTGCAAATGTAAAAATGCAGATTGTTTCCTGTGAGAGTTGGGTGTAGGGGCAGGGGTATAGCATATACAGTCTGCACAGTATAAAAATCATTATGTCTGTATGAAGTCCCCATAAAGATGGCTGTACACGTGTGTGTGTGTGTGTGTGTGCGTGCGTGCGTGCGTGCGTGCGTGTGTGTGTATGTGTGTGACATGAAATGTGAAGCTGCATTTGAGCTTAGTGTAAAAAAGTAATTTTTTGACAGTTCATTTAGAGGCAGTTGACTAGGTTTTGAAACAGAACAGCAGTCTCACAATCTTCTATTCCTGATTTTTTTATATAGTTTCACATGGCATGTAAGTTATAGATTTTGTCTCACCCTGAATTGAGAGCTGACGGTGGGTTTTCGGCGTGCAGTGCCCATCTTCAAAGTCTCATCTCCACTCCTGCTGCCAAAACGCTCAAACAGATCGTAGATGAAGTCAAGCCTGAGAGACACAAGAGAATTTATCACTCAAGAGAATTTATCACTCAATCAGAATTGATCACAGACATTATTCATATTATAACAAAAATCTAGATCAGCAACAACTGCTGGATGTTTAAATTCAAATTTAGACAAATGTATGAATGTGGGAATGCAGAAACATTTTCATTAACACCATATCCATTCATTTTCATGCCATAGGGATTTTAAAAGCTCTTTGTTAAAGAGCTGTAAATCATGAGTCAATTCCAATAATCAACATTTGACTTGAAGCAAAGAAAAATATAATAATTGGACAAAAAAGACAAAAGCAAAAAAAAAGGTCTTAGCTACTTTAATGAGGGAAAGAGCTTAGATAACAAGGAAAGACAACAGAGATGTTTAAAAAAAACAATGTATTAAGTAGCTACTGTAAAAAAAGTTGACAACTTCAAATTGCAAGGAAACTTGCTGCACAGCTTTTTTTTTAAGTTCAATCAACTTTTAACCCAATTAATGCACTTGACTAAATTTAAATTGTGTCAACTAAAAAAGCTCAGCACAAGCTCTTCTTATTTTATGTTGAGTCACTTGTTTCTTTTGTTATTTCAAGTTTATAGCAAAATATTTACTGCTTTTTTCAAAGTATTTATGGAGAAAGTCTTATTTCTTTTAGTTTGGCTTTAGTTTTGGAATTAAAAATTTTTTTTTTACTTTTTTTTTCTGCTAAGGTCAATATTATTAGCCCTTAATATATATATATATATATATATTTTTTTTTTTCCGATTGGCTACAGAACAAACTACCCAGCTTGCTTAGTTAACCCAATTAACCTAGTTAAGCCTTTAAAATGCACATTAAGCTGAATACTACTATCTTGTAAAATAACTGGTAAAATATTATGCACTGTCCTCATGGCAAATAATTTAGTTATTAGAAATTAGTTATTAAAGCTATTACGTTTTTTAACACCACTATTTGTAAATTTAGGTTGAATTCATGGGTTCAATAACAGATGTTTCAACAAAATCTTATACCTATATCTTATTAAATCAATTTCACTATGGAGAAAATAAATGGAGTTTTTAATTCTGGAATCTGACTGTGCGCTCTTCCCTGTAAAAAATGCTGAGTTCCACACAATCGTTTTGTGTTGGGACAACATGAAGTAATTAAGTTAACTTATTAGTTTTTGCACATTCAAATGGATTGAACATAAAACCCTTAAGTTGTCCCCCAAAATTATTTTTTTTTAAGTAGTTTGAACAAACAGCAAACGTCACTTTTTGAGTGTAGTCATGATCTCAGGCACAGTACATATTTCGGACAGTTTTTTGTTAGATCATTTTAAATAGTCTGTCAATGAGAAAATTTTATTTTTCAAAATACAAAATAATCCATTTAGTCTCTCAGCTGACATAACCTCATAGAAGCTCCTTAAATGTATACTTTTATATTATATTATACTATAATTCCCCAAAATATTTGATCTCAACTACCCTTTGATATACATTTTGTTTTGTTGTACCATCACAGTATGCATTACTGACCTCACAGCAAGATTCACAAATTACACTAAAGAACTGCAAAGATCACCTGCTGTCCTTTAGCATGTTGAGGATATCATCTCTGAAAGTGTCTCTGTTTTTCTCTAGGATGCCACGCACATCATACAGCACCTGACCGACAGAGAAGAAAACACAGTTACAAAACACAAGTACAATGACCTTAAATACTGCAGCATTTATATAACCCACAGCACATGTACAGCATACTTGTGTCTGTCCTAACAATACTAATTGAATTGTGAAATGCACGGTCTCCAATTCCTGTGTAGTGGAATTGATGGAGCTGGTGCTGCCGTAGTTTAATGCAGTCACCTGTCGAGTATTATTCAGTCATGACCTCCATGGCGACAGATTCCTCCACTGATCTTAACACCATAAAATAAACTCCTGAGCTGCGGAGTATGCCGCATTCACGACACATGCTGCAGGTATTTATATCACCAGCTCGATAATTGCAATCTCCCATTTAAACAGAGCATTCAACCAAAGCTTATAGTCCAATCTTTCATTTGCGTTGGCCCAGAGAGGAGATGCTAAAGATATTCTCCATCTGAAAGACTGGGCTGATATTATGGGAACCATGTTCCAAGTCTGACCAGCAAGATACTGCAGATTAATGGGGTAAAAAAAGTTTCACCATACTCCCACAATTTATTGATTGGATTAACAATTTTAAGCATGTTATGTTTATATGATGTATTATTTACTAATTAACACTATTTATAATTAACATTATTTAATAATGTGTTAATTTTCTAAAAACAAAATTAAACATTGGATGAAATTGGGTTCAAAATATTTTTTCAAATATCGGAGAATCTGTTTGTATCCCTCCATAATTCAAAAAATACTGCAAACAGCCTGAAAAATAATAAAATAACAAAATAATAAAATAAAGAATAAAATAACATCAGGCAAATTATGTGTAAAGATATCCCTCTTTAAAACCCTCAGACTATGCACTGTAAAAGCGATTAGTTACTTTAAAAAAGTGAGTAAATCAGTTGCCTTTAAAGCAACAAGATGATTGGATCAGTGGTTAGCACTGTCGCCTTACAGCAAGAAGGTTGCTGGCTCGAGTCCTGGCTGGGCCAGTTGGCATTTGGAGTTTGCATGTTCTCCCCGTGTTCGTGTGGGTTTCCCCCACAGTCCAAAGACATGTGGCATAGGTGAATTGAATAAGCTAAATTGGCTGTAGTGTATGTGTGTGAATGAATCTGTATGGGTGTTACCCAATACTGGGTTGCAGCTGGAAGAGCATCCGCTGTGTAAAACATATGCTGGATAATTTGGAGGTTTATTCCACTGCGGCGACCCCTGATGAATAAAGGGACTAAGCTGAAGGAAAATGAATGAATGAAGTCAGTAAATCCACTGACTTATCTTTTATAATTATGGACATAGTTTGTTTAATTAATGATTATAAGACAATGAGTTTACTCTCTTTTTTAAGTAAAGTCAACGAATTGCTTTTGACAATGAAGATATGAATAAATCTGCATATCTGTTTATTTTAAGAAAACTGTCCTTATAAATATGTACTGTAATTGAAATCTACAAACACAAATTGCTAAAATGCTTTAAAAGTTACACATAAAATTGTATTTTATTGGATGTTTTCTTTCCATTAAGCAGGAAAATAAACACTTCTATGAAAATCCAAAAAAGCCCAAAGTCTCAAAATTAAGAGGTGCATGAAACAGAGAGGTTTTTGCCTGAAGTGTCTTGCCTTAAAAAAAAGGTATGCCTTTACTTGAGAATTACAATTACAGGCCTTAATACCAAATGCAATTCTAGATGTTTTTACTGGAAAAGTGGATTAAATCAAAGATTTTTTGGATTAGAGAAAGTCAAAAGCATGTAGAAGCATGAATGAAAACTGTCAGGAAGAGAGAAACTGCAAGAAGAGAAGGAGCTGGACGGCGTGCCAAATGCGTGTGGTTTCCAGCACATTAAACTGTGGAGGCTTCGTGTGGTGCCATGGTGAAAGGGCAAACCAGCTCTTCACTTTCTCTCTCTCTCTCTCTCTCTCTCTCTCTCTCACTCTCTCTCTCTCGCTGTACTTTTTCAGCATGTTGCTCTGACTGCTTTCTCTTAATGTCCTGAAAAACTAATTCCTCTCTTACAGCCTGAAACTGATACTGCAAATGATGAGAGAGGGGGGAAAAAAGAGTGGGAAAGTCCAGTGTCTGCTTGCCTGGTAATCACACTTGTGCAATAGTGACAGACAGGAATATCAGCCAATTCTCGAGATTAAAGGTATCAACTGGAATGGCCATTGCTGCTTGTTGGTAAAAAAAAAAAAAAGAATGATTCTGTCATCATTTCTTCACCCTTTACTTGTTCTAAGTAAACCAACTGGTTTGACTTTCTTTCTTTTGTTGAACACAAACTGAGATATTTTAAAGAAAGATGAAATCCTGTAGCCATTGACTGGAACTATCTGTTTTTCCTATTGGAAGACAATGGCTACCGATTTCTAACATTCTTCAAAATATATATATTTTTCAACAGACAAAAGACATGTTGAACCACTTGAGGCTAAGTAAATAATGAGTAAATTTTTTTTGGAGTGAACTATCCCTTAATACACATTTTGTACATTAAACGATTAACCGGCGCTGAAATTTGATTGGCTGACAAGTGTTTAACTGGGTTTACTGTTTGTGTCACTCCATTTGATTGTGCATTACTTGTTTGATCCTACAAAATAACTGGCTGTATTGTTTCTGAGATCCGAATTGCTTCATATAAAAGTAGCTTAAATCAATAAATCAAGCTTGCGGTTTTTCTGTTGTATTATTTTGGATGTGGCATTACAGTTTGTTATAATGCTAATGCTAATTAGCATTACCTGAGGCCATGTGACTAATGCTGAATCAAACATTCAGAGCAATAGCTGTCTTGCTTGTGTGATACTGCTACTTTTTTATAGTGAAAAAATAAAATACTTGTGTAAACTAAGTATTGCAATGTGACTGTAAAACAAAGTGTCACACCTCGAAGTGTGTGTTGTTGGCATTCATGGTTTATACAAATGCGTATAATATTATTGGCATTATGTTGTAAAAAATGGTTAATGAGGACACTTTCCATGTACCTAGAAACCAAAAGGCATTAAATGCGCACTAAACAGTGGTATTAGGAATTAAAAGGTTTTCTGTGAGGATTATTTTAAGAGTTAGGGTTAGCTTTGGAGATCTATGGAGAGTCCCCATAAACAACATGCGTATCTCTTTCTTTCGTGTGTGTGTGTGTGTGTGTGTGTGTGCGTGTGTGCGTGCGTGCGTGTTTGTGTGTTTGGAGTCTGCCGCCTCTAATGTCAATTAAATGCATTTAAACTGTACTAGAACTTTTAGTAGACCTCGTAAAATCTTTCCAACCTCACAAATAATGCACCACAAAACCAATACTGTAAAACCAATACTTTGTTCTACACACTGTGATTTTCTTCTATATACCTGATAAGATGGTCTTTAAATTCTAAGAAAAAAAGAGTGTGTTTGTTTCTCTCAAGTGAGATTTTATTGCCTATGAAGTTGCTAAGGGTAACTAAAACTCCTAAAACATTTCAAATTTTCAAAATGATAGAAATAAATTATAATTAAATTATTTAAATGTATATGTATTTTGATAAATAGCTCAAAGATAATCCCATTATAGCATCTGCATACAATATAAATTTAACATTTACAGAAAACATTTAACATTTAAGTTTCAAATAATCTTTGTGGTAATAAAATATCAAAATATGGGTGAAATAATTTTCCATCATCATTCAGAATAACATATATACTCATTAAAATATTAAAAAGTAAATGAAAGAAAATGAATAAAAATTATTGCTGACAAATGGCCAAAACTAGTGGTTTGAAGAATAGCAGCAAAGCATTAAAAATGACTATTTAATATTTTAACACTGCAGTGTGATCCTTACAGGGAAAATGTACTTACTATTTACTCTCAAGTGTTATAAACCTTTTGAGTTTCTTTTTTTATTTTGCACACAAAATAAGATATTTTAAAGAAACTCTAGTAGAAAAGACACATACTATAAAAGTCAATGGTTACAGGTTTCCAGTTTTCTTCAAAATATCTTCTTTTGTGTTCAAAATGTGTGTTCAACTCAAACATCAGATGACTCTATATCTAAATATGCCTGGCAAGATCCTGTGATATGTAAACTATTGAAACACTGAATGCCATTTTAATAGGTGTCTTCTATAAATCATCATCAAAATGCATGATAGTCATTACGGTCATGTGAAAACATTCGTCATTGACCCAAATACCATAACACTACACATCATATCCAACACTAAAACAACACTACATGTTGATATAATTACCTCTCCCGCATAATGTTTAATTCCAAACTGGTGATCTGTCACTCTGGGTTTCACGTAATATGGATTAGTCTGCATAGAAAAAAAACACACACAACAATTTCACCCAGATCATAATCAGCAGTGAGCGCACACACACATACACAAACACAAACACACACTCACACACACAGGTGCTTTAGTCAGTGAGTCTGTACAGTATGCAGGTTCTCCGAGGACACACTCATTGTTTGTGCGGCCTGAGGAAAAGCCTGCTCATGTTACTGTATTGTGCCTGTGCGTGTGAGAGGCTGTGGGAGTGTGACTGGGTGGTGCCCACTGGCTCAGCGCTGGGCTTTATCAGCGAGTTTGAAGAAGAATTAACTCTCTGTGATCTGAAAAAGAAAGCATTTTGAAAAGGACGACTTACGGCGTGCCGGCTGTGGAGTTTCTCCAGCAGGGTGTAGTCCGTGCCTTTAGGGAATCGACTCTCTTCATTGATAAGAGCCAACATGCCCAGTTTCTGAGGAAAAGAGAACACTGAATTGAGCATAAGCCTCCTCTGGGTCTCCACTATATCCACAGTGGTAATGTTAGTGATCATTTAGGGTTGTTAAAGGGATAGAGTACAAAAGAAGATATTTGGAAGAATGTTGGAGAACCCTGACCATTGATTTCCATAGTAGGAAAAAGTACTATGGATGTCAGTTGCTACTGGTTTTCAACATTCATTCATTCATTCATTTTCCTTCAGCTTAGTCTCTATTTCAGAGGTCACCACAGCGGAATAACCGCCAACTATTTCGGCATATGTCAGTACTGGGAAACACCCATACAGACTCATTCACACACACTCATACACTACGGCCAATTTAATTTATTCAATTCACCTATAGCGCACGTTTTTGGACTGTGGGGGAAACCATGCAAACTCCACACAGAACTGCCAACTGACCCAGCCGAGACTCGAACCAGCAACCTTCTAGCTGTGATGCGACAGTGCTAACCACTGAGCCACCGTGCCGCTGGTTTTTAACATTCTTCAAAATATATTTTTTGTGTTCTACAAAAACTCAAGTGGAGGTTGAGTAAATAAAGATCTGTTTATTTTTGAGTGTACTGTCCCTTTAATTATAATCACTTATAATCAGATGGAGGACCATAGATGGCAACTTGATTGACATTATTGCAACATAATTTTTTTGTCTAAAAGTCTAGTAATATCCACAAGAAACACTCCAGGGTTTTTAAAACCAGGGTTTTAATGAGAGCCATATAAAGGGTTAACAGTGGGCAGCTGGATTTTTATTAGTTTCAAATACTGCATATCAGATTACACACAAATTTGTTTGTTTTGTCATGTAATGATTTTTGTCAGATAAGGTAAAGGTTAATTCAAGGTGTTCTTTCTCAGTGAGAATGCAGAAAGAGGATTTAATTTATGATGCATTTAATCACGGCAGTCATTTGAGATAATAACTCGCTGTACCGTATATATTCAGTGTCTAGATATCTTTCTGATTTCTGCTGAAACATGTCATTTTGTAAAATGGTATTCGTAAAACATGTAAAATGGGAAAACATATATGATTCAGTAGATTTTTATATAGGAAAACCCCCTTTGTTGTGATGTTTAGCAGTTGTTTGTACAAAACAGTTACAATGCAAAACCTTCATGAGCTTTTAGATATATACACTGCTGTTCAAAATGTTTAGGTGTGAAAACAATTATTTTAACTTAGTTTCAAATACTCAGCAGACTACAATTAAAAATACAGAAATAAAACAATAATATTGTGCAATACTTCTACAATTTAAAATTCAACTGTTTTCTGTTTTATTATATTCAAAAAATAATTCTTTTATGTGATATGAAGCAAATTTTGTTGTTGTTAGTGCCACATGATACTTCAGAAAACAAATTCTGATTTGCTGCTCAATATTAGTATCATTTAAAACATATGCATATTTATATTTTGTGGAATCTGATATATTTTTTGTCAAGATTATTTAATGAAACTTCATATGTATGGATTTAGGTAAAATATTTATATGTTTTATTTTATAAAGGTCTATAACATTTCTTCCAAATTCCCTTTTTTTGTCAAAATAACAACTTTTACTTTTAGAAAACATACTGGTTTCTAGAACTCTTCTGGACGTCTGAAACTTTGGTATTGTATTGTCTAAAGATTAATATTACCAAGTCTGAAAAGTTGGCTCCTTCACCAATTACCCTTTTAATATGAAAAACATATATATTTAATATTTTAATTTGTGAAGAAATGCTATTAGTAGTGTATAATATGTACATTTAGAGGCCGGATTTGAAATTATGTTAAGTTATTTTAACTATGTAAATTATGACCTACTTTTTTACAGCTTTGTTCAAGACTAATATTTCTAAAAAATCCACTGACTACTGTAGATGATAGAATTTTTCATATGCTTAAAGTTATCAGCAATTGAAATATTTTTATGAGCATTGTGAGTCTGATGTTGATTTAAGGTCGAAAGTCCACCTTTTCGATGAGATCCAAACACTCTGCGTTGTCCATCCAGTCGATGGCTTCCCAGTGGATTCCCTCCCTGAACGGAGACACAAGAGAAGCTCTTGAGCAATAGATACACACATCACAACAGCACAAGTACACAAAGGTGGTATTATCCTCAGGGTTCATGTGATGAAATGAGCTGTGACCAGGCTCTGCTGACCCCCCCTCAGCCATCACATTTCGACACAAGAACACAACTGTGTGGGAAAGAGGAGAGCCATTCACACATCTGGCAGACTGCCTTCATAGCCACTACAGCAAGAACAGGCCGAGAAACCCTTGGCCTTCGTTCATCAGCCATCTCTTCATCACTGTAGGCTAAAAAAAGGGAGCGCAAGACAGTCCATGTCTCGTATATCACCGTCATGTACAGTCTTAGGCCACTATTTAACAAAAAAAAGTTGTTAATCAGCCATTTATAATTACTCAAATAAAATGAAAAGTACACATTTTAAAACTACTTAGTAAAGTAATTCCTGAGAAAAATTACTCAATTACGGTAATTTGTTACTTTACATCACTACTACAGCCACACTACACTAAACGATAGAAATAACTGACTTAAAAGCATTTGCTGTGGCCAGGGGTGGATTTATTGATTTGGGGGCCCTTAACAATTCCAACAGTTCTAATATGCACCCTTTGTATTTTTATATATTTATTTTTAATTTTACTTTCAGTTTTAGCTTGCTGTCTTTTATCACTCTTCTTTTGTATCTTAATGAAATCTCTACATTTTAAATAATTAAAATGAATTCACAACTAAAAATAAAAAATAAATAATAATGTCATTTTTAAAACTAAATCTTCACCTGATTTGGCTGCTGGACTGACCCATGATTGGGAGTAGGGGAGACATATTTGCACAGATGCAATAATTACATTATACATTTATTTATTAGACCCTCACCATACAAAATATGACAAAAACCACATTATAATTTTATA
>CAIGQW010054217.1:5078635-5109627 GCA_903798125.1 Danio choprae | reverse complement strand
TATTATTATTATTATTATTATTATTATTATTATTATTATTATTATTACAAACTGATTTTTATTTTAATACATATTAAAATGTAATTTATTCCTGTGTGAGAACAAAGATAAATTTTCAGCAGCCATACTAATTTTTTGACAAACAGGATGTTAAAACAAAAGGCGTCTGTTTGAAATATAATTGTATGATATTGTATGTCTATGCTATCAGTTTTATTTCATTTAGTGCATGCTTTCTGAATAAAATAAAGTTAACTCCTTCAACTCATTGCCTTCATTATAAGGAGCCACCACAGAGGAATGACCCACCATTTACATGTTATACTAGCAGATGCCTTGAGAGTGCTCTAACTTGTGCAAACCCCAGCAAATTTACTTTATCCAGTTTACTTATACTGCATGTCTTTGACCGTGGGGAAAACCAGATCACCCAGAGGAAACCCACCCAAACATAGGGAGAACATGCAAACTCCACACAGAAAGACCACCTGGCCCAGATATAGGCAGATATACTAAAGACAAAATCTGAGAAAAACATATATCAATCTGAAAGCGATATATAAACATATAAGCACCTATATATTGCATTCTGAAGCACCAGAACAAAGCATGCAGGCTACATGTTGACACACATCTGATAAATATATTGTGACCTGCATTCTCATTGTGCTTTGAGAACAGGATTTCCTCCAGACACAAAGCTCTACCAGAGGGCCATGCTGATTAAACGCAGTGGCTAAACTTGGCTCCCTTTTGGACATTCCTGCTATTCATATCAAAGGTCTTTCTGTAGTGGCGAGAAACTGCAGATCAGACGAACCATACCGTACTGTATGTAAGACATTTACAGTAAAATGTTGATCTTGCTCAGGCTGGTGGCCATACAGTTTATTAAAAAAAAGTTATGTTACACTTGATTTTGATGCTACCCTATAGATATTCTACTATATATTCTGTTTACTATAAGGTTATGTTGAGACTATAGGAACATTTGGGCCAAATTAGATTATATTTCTGATTATTTTAATTACAGAAGTTAAAACAGCACATGGAATCTGATCATTCTGATTCTGATTTGGGCCACTTCCACATGTGGTCCTAAATCAGACACAGATCAGATGTTTTGCAATGCAACCTCATGTTGGAGTTCATTAACTTTTTTGTCACTCTATTGACATTCTTCGTAATTCTGTTATGACAGTTTTACTGTAGTAAAACCATGATTAACTTTTGTAAGGGTAGATATTCATTTACATTGTTCTGCAGTTCAAACACTGATTCAGTTATTATTTGAGACAAGCTTTTTAACATACCTTCTAATGTTCATACATGTTTTTAGCTTGCTAAATTTATAGTAAATTGCATCCAACTTCATCTCCACACTCTCTATTGGTCACTATTTTTGCTTGACAAAGGGCTACTAGCCCTTAGCAACTGCAAAAGTTGAGGAAAAGTTGGGACTTGTTATGTATTTTCATAAAAAGCTGTAACAGAAAAAATTATAATGCAGGAAATACTGGAAAAATGAGATGGTCACTATAAGTATTAGTATGCTTGGGTAAATAAAATAGAAAATGATATACATGAAAAGTTACTTATAGTCAGCAGAATGCTTGTTGGGGGATCATGAAAATCAGTTGTCAGCAGGTACGAAGTCTACTAAGTCTTCTAATACTCCAGTAACCCCATGTTTATAATACATGTGGTTCCAACGCAACTTGAAGTAAACAGAATGTCTAAATACATTGAAATAAACAGTAACTGCCAAATAAAAACAATGGCCAAATCTAGTCTGGTGACAAATAAAATCTAATTTTAGATAAACTGTTGATCTACAAAGGATGCTCACACCAAGGACAAGTGATTATCTTATAAAATATAGTTTAAAATATCCACAAATTCCAGAATCCACACTAAAACCATGACAATAACAATACAGAGGAACGATATCACAACAATATTGATCGCTTTCACAACTATTTTCACCAGATGTTGAGCGATAAAAAAACATTGACAGCCAATGAGAATCAATCCACCCTTGAGTATTTACAATACAGTAGCTTACACTACAATAGAACAATACTGTGGACACTAGATACACTTCCTTGTGAGAAAAGGATAGTTCAGCCCAAAATGAGAAATGTTTCATCATTTATTCACACACATTGTTCTGAAACTATTTAACACAAAACCAGAATAATCTTTAACCTATTTTATTGAACAAAACACACCGTAGCCAGCATCATCTTTAATGTTCCTTGAAGGTTTGGAACAACATGAGATGAGAAACAACATTCATTGTCTTTAAAACAGCTGAAACATTGTTTTAAAGATGCTACCTACTGTAAATAAGTTAACAGCTGACAGTTTCTCTTACCTCTCCATAGTCGGTGGTGAGGATGAGGGTCCTGTCGTCACAGCAGCTGACGGTGGAGGGCAGGAGCTGCTCCTTGTCCCGAACCCACACACGAGCTCCCTACAAAACAAACAAATCATATGAAGTACTAAATACAGCAAACCAATCAAGAATAGCATAGCAGAAGCTTTAAAGATCTAACCTAAGAAGAAACTGGTACATAAATTAAATATGTATGTAAATGGAGAGAATATGACATGCTTCTAAAAACAGCAAAAAATGTAAGCAGTGAGAAGCTTCAATTGATCCAGTAGCAATCAGTAGGCTAAACCACAGCCCAACCCTTAAACCCCATCACAGTCTTTTCTCAATCGACATCATTAAAGCACCACAGCCATTCCGGCTCATAGACATACAGTGGTGCATTTGACTGGAAAAAAGGCTCCCTCCCAATGGGTTTTGTGGGTACATAGGCAGCACAGAACGCTATTCATGCCAACAGCAGATGCTGTAAACCAAAGTAATGCCCCTTTGACAGGACCAAACCCTGTATATGTCTGTGTTTTAAAAGACAGGATTGTTTTTCATGTCAATGTTATGAAGGGGCATTTGCTTGTAAACTCACTGCCATGATCCGGAGCTTTGAGTTGATGCCAAGGCATTGCTAAGAGGTTGCTAGGGTGTTATGGGCGGTTGCTTGCTAGCAACAAATCAGTATAGTCAACTCCTAATCACTCTGAAATGTGAAAGCAAACCATAACCTTCTTGTCGTTCCAACAGTCTTATGATTTAGGCTGTTCTCACACAAGCTCACAAACCTTTATGAGCTTCTTTGTCCTTTTAAACACAAAAGAACGTTTCATCCGACGTTCATCAGAATATCTTCTTCTGTGTTCAACAGTAGAAAGTTAATGAATATTTTTGGGTTGAGATGGAGGATGAGTGACTTTACATTTCTGAGTGTACTATCCCTTTAAGGCATTTATTGAATCTCTGATTATGTAAACAGCTGTGTGGAAAGAGTGGTCTAGAAAAGCTTTTGTCTAATTGTGTGGCATCCTTAAAACAAAGCCGCCAACTTCCGTGTTTTCAATCGGAAGGCCAGGAATGTAGAAAAGGAGATGCAAAAACAGGAAAATACAAGTCTGGCTGCTAAGACCTATAGTCATTTCCTGCTTAAAGGAAACCTTAACAGTGTCGTATAGAGAACAAGATTAATACATGTGGTTCCTGATGATCCATTGAAGCTTTGTGAAGTGAAATGTTTGGTTTGTGCAAGAAACATATAATCTTTAATCAGCAGCCTCAGCAAATAGTGCTGAAGTTTGCAGACACATCTTTGTGAATTACAGGTAATAATGTTGTAAATAATACTTGGTTGGTTTGTTGGAAAAACCAATTGTTTGGCTTTATAAGATAGCATTGCATCATTGGTAGCCACAGGTATTTATTAAGCTTGGCCTGAATGTTTTTTGTTTTGTTTTTTGACTCTCAAAGTGTCATTGACTTGGGTTTATGAATCCCCACAAACCACAATTTCAGCAAAAAACACCTTTAATGTTATACTAAAGTAAAACTGGTCTTCTATATAAGGTAAGAATCTGTAAGTTAATGACGAATTTTCATTTTTGGGTGAAAAAAGTCTCATAAAGCCTATTCACACCAAAGAATGATACATTTTTAAGAACTGTTCTATTTCTTTGATAACAGTGAAGCCAAAAACAATACAGCGGAATCACTTTCAGATTTTTTTTCCAGTTGATTAACTATAAAAACATTGAACAGCCTATCAGAATTCCCCCAGGATTTAAGGCCGGGACACACCAAGTTGATAGTCAGGCATTGGGCAGCATCAGATCATTCGTGAGCATCTGTCAATCTAGTGTGTTTGTTTGCTGTGTTCCATATGTCGCCATTCATCAGGCTCATGTCAAAGGAAGTTTACCCAATTAAGCATATAAATGTATAATTGGCATCAACCATCAGCTAAAGAGAGGGCTTTGATTGGCTACAAATAAAAGAACGAGAACAAAACCTGAAGTGACGAAACCAAGCAAACGACACAAGTCATAAGGGAACACAAAGAAGCTGGATGTAATTTTGTCACATTTCTTAAATATTTGCAAACAATATGGATTTTCAGGGCAACATGGTGGCTCAGTGGTTAGTAATGTCGCCTCACAGCAGGAAGGTCGCTAGTTCGAGTCCCGGCTGGGTCAGTTGGCATTTCTGTGTGGAGTTTGCATGTTCTCCCCGTGTTCACGTGGGTTTCCTCCGGGTGCTCTGGTTTCCCCCACAGTCCAAAGACATGCTCTATAAGAGAATTGAATAAACAAAATTGGCCGTAGTGTATGTGTGTGAATGAGTATGTATGGATGTTTCTCAGTACTGGGTTGCAGCTGAAAGGGCATCCACTGTGTAAAACGTATGCTGGATAAGTTGGCGGTTCATTCCGCTGTTGCAACCCCTGATGAATAAAGGGACTAAGCCGAAGGAAAATGAATGAATGAATGGATTATCAGTTTATCAGACATCTACTTGCATGAGCGAATCCCTCTGTGGTGAACAAAAAGTACTGTCAAAATTGAACATAAACGCTGCTTTGTTTACTGTTTGTATGTGTGCTGCACTAGTTTCAGTTTCCAGATACTGCCATCTGCAGGAATGGAAAGATACATCCTCTCATACATTCATTGCAGAAGGGTGTCGTCCGTTTGGTGTGTTCACTTACATCTTATTAGTCCAGACGGGACCAGACACAGCCAATGCAGAGTGACAACACAGTCGTTTTTCATCCCCACTAGTTCTTACTGTGAATAGGCCTTTAGTGTGTACGGTGTACCAGTTTCCTCACACTTACAGTGACAGCCATAAATCGTCACCGCGTGGCCATTCAGATGGCCAATGGAGTGTTGAGAGAGTAGTTTGTCCAACAGCACATGAGAACCAAAGGATCAATGGGAGCGGCTTCCACCAGGAAACCCAAACCCCAAGGTCAGAGCAGAGGGATATCAATCCTCATTAACTATTAATAATGACCTGACATGTGCAACAGCACTGGGTCCCGTAGGCAGCATGTGCAGGCACACACAATATACATCCACCCTTTCCAAAACAAGCTGTATGAAGATGATCATAGACACATGATACACAGCAGAGGAGATGTGGATTATAATGAGGCCAGACACATTCAAGGTTTCAGGTGGAGGCAGGTATTAACACTGGAACTACCAGAATTCTATAACTACTAGAATTACCATAGCTGTCATTCTGACTGTTCTCATATAAGATATCATATTGTTACATCATATTTACATTCAAAGCTTCTATTGAGATATTAAAATTAAGCTTTTAATGTCTGTCACCATGTTTAATTAAGTCATCACCTCAAAAATTTACATTTTTGTAATACAGCCTATAAATGTATAGTTAGGCTACTAGACCACCGGTGGATGTCCGCGACTCATTTTCATTTTTACTTTCTCAAGGAGAGAAGGCTTTTTCGCGGCACTGAATATGCAGTTTTAAAAGGCATATCTGAAGTAAAGATATGTTTTTGACAACAGAAAGTTATGTTTTTGATAGCAGAAAGTTGCTAGGCAACATAGGCATGGTTATTTAAAGTCACAGGGAAGAGTAGCAGACACTGAAATGCATGGGGTCATTTAGTATTTTGTAATCTTAATAAAATAACTATGTTAGAAGGAAATATGTACACATATTTAGTCAAAGTCAGGGAATTACAGATAAATGTGTTTTATTTCAACTAAGTTATTAAACGGCAAAAATGAAAAATGGTCAAAATGAAAAATTATAGGACGTTTTGAGTTTTACACCTGTAACAGTTTATGTAAGAGAATGTTCATGCTACTTTATAATGAAAGTAAATAGTTATTAAAGGCTGCTCTAAAAGTTGCAAAAAAAGCACCACTGAAATTATCAGAATTGTGGTCAAAACAGTGGTTATATTTCAGTTTGTTCATCACAAAGCTTTTCTAATACTGCTTTATTGCACACATTTCTAATACAATGTTATTGCACACATTGTAGCATATAAACTACTTTTTTAATGGAGCTTTTTGTCTTTTTTTGGATCTTGACAGCACACATTCACCATTCAGTTCAATACACTTTCTTCATAGACTGTGATCACAAATTTTCAACTCTCATCTTTCAAATTCTGTCCATTTTATCAGGACATTCATTCAATAAAAGCTACTTTGGCTATGTACAGATCTTTCCTTCCTCTTTATTAATGTGCCAAAAAAATACAAATAAACATCTTCTGTTTCTAGCAATTGCTCAGCCATGTTTCAACCCCAGAAAGACTTTAATAAGTTGCTTGAGATTTTCTAATAAAACAGATGAGGGTGTTATGGCTATTTTTCCCCTCCTTTGTCATTTGTCGCCATACTAATGACATCATATACCCTTGATTTACGGTTTGGTTTAATAGAAAATAGGGAAACACTAAAGACACTTTAATATGTTATATTAAAAATATAAAAAACCTTAAAATGTATTTAGTATGACAAAACAGCACTGCATAATCATGACCGGAAGAAACAGTCGACTGTGGCATAATAAAAGCTTTGCTGCTTTCGTGCTGCATCACGCTCGACTCTCATTAGCAAAAGCTTCAGTGGCCTCGTTTCAATGGTATACATTACTCTGCTTCATACTACTATGATAATAGGTTTAGTAACTCAATAATGGCATCATCAAACTACACATTTGTTTGTTGTGAACACTTGTCCTCTAGCAGTGAAAAATACATACTGTGCCTTTAATGCAACAATGACAACAACTGCTTTTGAGAACCACACAAATGTGACAGTCACCATTATATGAACAAGAGCAGCTTAAACATTTTGCTTATTTTGATTTGGATCAACATAAGACTAAATAAAGGATAACAGATCTACATTAAAACATATCGGGTGTCAAATAATTAAAGATGTTTGAATGTCAGAAAGGTAGAAAAAAATAAAAAATAGGTAGATTTTAATAATTTTTAATTGAATTGAGCTCTTAAAATATGCCATCTTTGAAGATAAAATGCTGTATTATCTCTACTTCAGTATGATCTACACACCCTCATGTCCTGTACCAGCAGGATCTTTTTCAAGATTCTTTAAAAAGCCTTGCTAAATGTAGCTCTAATGCTTGGGGCCTATGGGACTGAGTTAAAAGGGCTGTAAGAAAAGAAGCAGTGGGGAGGTTAAACTGTATGCTATGTGTTTCCCATTGTTTGATGAGTAGCAGAAGAAAGCGAACATTCGACTTTTCTTACATTCAATCATCACACGTGCTTGAGACTAAATATGCATCAATGCCTGCCACAGGCCTTCATTCCCCAAAACACAACACAATACTTTTATTCACAGGAATGCAAATGAAGTAGCTCAAAGATTTTATTGAGCTGAAATCATGGATCAGATGAGAGAGATCAGCCAGGTCTGTGACTGGCACGAGAGGAAAACTACTTAAGAACAGGGCTTGGTAAAGCTCTTTCACGTGACCAGACTGAACTGATCTATGCCTAAAGCAGGGTCTGAGGGTATAAGAAGATCAGATGCCATTGTTACATAATTTTCATTTACAGTATTCAAGCTTTATGGCACATGGTGCCATTGAATTACTTATGTTTAATCTTATGGATTATAAGAAGTAAGACCATTTTGACTACATTTAAACGATTCAATGTTTTTTAAGATGACAGTAGTAGATGCAAACGAATGATAAAAAGCCAGACTAAAATATGACAGCTGTAAATAAATAAATCCCTCATAATGTGATGGAAAATAATCTTGAATGAATCCATGAATGAATGGATATCGGGCAGGGAGCTTCATTGATTGCTACAAATAAATGATAATATGCAGAAATAATACATTAACTCCCTCGTGATGTTGTTGAGATCACCGAAATGATGCTGTGGAAGAATGAGGATTAGCTTTCCTGGAATATTCAAGGATAATCTTGATGTTTCCCAACTGAATGCACAAATAATTAGAGTTAGATGCTTTGAAAAAACCCACATAACATTGACTTTCACCATGTAGCATGTCCCACATGGTTAAAAATGATACCTCAAATCATGTGGCTTGCTGAAGGGTATGCAATTACTTTTTGTAGAGATCAGCCAGATGAATTTGCCTTGTGGATGAGAAAACCAGTAAAAAGACTTACATCGTATTTTTGAATCTTTGGACTTGGACTAGTAAACAACCATCTAACAATTGATCTTTCAAGTCCACAGAGAGAAATACAACCAAATAGCAGATGTTCTCTATTCAAGGACACTCAATGTCAAGAAAAACATGTGACTTTTCCCCTATGACCCCATACAAAGCCCCCATAAATTACAGTTACAAGCCATTGTGCTCAACTCTTCCAAAAGCAGAAGCTTTTTTTAAAATCATGCTGATATAGCAAAAACATACTCCTTCCTAAGATCCCAACTTTCATATTTATTTTGAGGGAGAACTCAAACAAGCAGACGAACTCTGAAAGTCTTATAATATCGCCTCTATAATGACAGCGTTTAAGACCAGACATGTTTCCACTGGCACTGGCAGGAAACCGCTGTATGATGTCATCGATTATGTGGTGAGGTTTACAGATTTTCCAGAAGCGAGCTCCACGATGAAGCCTAGAAAAAGACAGCAGAATAAACCTGCTTTGTGCCCGGGGGCATATTGTATAGCCAACAGATGGTCAGAAACCTCCTCCTCCTTCAATTCTCTCCTCCGCTTCCCTCATTCTTCCCCCACCTTTCCATCACCTCGGCCGTCTCAAAGCAGAATGGTCATGCTTGAGTCCCAGAGGGCAACAGAGCGGAAATCCCTCAACAAAGGCCAGCTGGGCAACTCTGAGGCAGGGTTTTGTCTGTCAAACTGCAGCACACGTGCAAACAAACTAACTCCCTCGTATTATATGGGATTAGACTCTGAGACATGAATCAGCTCTTTTCAAATGAAACACCAGTCAATCGATTGGAGACTTACATTCTGCTCTGCTGTACATAACATCAAATATCACTGACAACAGTGAAACACTTTTACAGTGTTTTGTGAGGTAAATCCCGCTCAAATTTCAGTAAACAACTGGTCTAGTTGGCAATATTGAATCATATTGCTTGTATGGGAAATGGCTTGCATCATGATATTTCTTCCCAATACCTATTTACGAGTGACTTCAAACTCGCATTCAGTTCTGTTGAAGGGCACCTATCATCTTTTGAAAATCTTTCACGAAAATCATCTTTTGTAAGCTGTTTGGACAGAACTAAGTGTAGGTATAGTGTGTCCACTGTCATATTGGAGTGATAAAAAGACAATAAGTCTCTTTTTTGAAATTTCCAGACATTAAAATAGGATCCAAATCCCTCCCATTTTGAGGCCGACCGCAAGTTAACGTAGGAGTGCGGTATTGATTGACAGCCGTGTATTAACATGTCTCCGTAGTAACGCGTATAATCATATCAACAAGACAGGATGTGCCCAAAGCGTGTGTGTGTGTGTGTGTGTGTGTGTGTGTGTGTGTGTGTGTGTGTGAACTTTGTAACAACATTGTGTGTGACTCATTGCAGAAAGGCTTGAATTAACTCCACAACAAATACATCAAATAATCATTGGTAAAGTTCTTACTGTAGTATTTCTCACAAACATTATGTGAGATCTGCTTCCTTCATGTCTGTCTGTTATCTGACACAGCCGAGGCGGAGACTGAGGCACGCTCTGACAGGCACGTAGGAACGGTGGGCGGGGAGAACCAGCATTAAAGGCACAGGCACCAAAACAGCTACATAGTGTTCAAAGCAAAAAAAAGCCAACATTCTAAAAGCTATAAAAAATAATCTGATGGGTGTTTTGAGCTGAAACATTCTGGAGACACAAAAGACTTATCTTAAATCTTTAAAAGGGTGTAAAATAGGTGCCCTTTAAAACTCAATATAAGCCAAATATTTTAGTTTTCCTCAGATGTACATCACAATGTGGAAGAAAATGGTGTCACTCAATTACATTGCAACTTTAAGTAGTTAATACTAGTTGATGGTTGAGAATTACAAAACCTTTACTGGTAACACAAAGATCAGAAAATAGAAAACACAGTTTAAAACGCTCCGTCACTCTGAAAGGGCTACTATTACCTCTCTGTGTTTAACAGTGCCAAATTTGGAGGAGATTTGCTAATTAATGAGCCTGAAACATTAATGAGACTACACAGAGCAAGGTGGCGTGTCTCTTTCTCCTTGTGGCAGGAAGCCCAAGACCAAGAGTATCGAGTGACCCAATCAACTCAACAAAAGAAAGCTAATCAAAATTAGATGTTATTTGCCAATTAGTGCCAAGCTAATTAAATTTTTCAGACTACATTGAATTATTTGATCTAGGATGACCGATTATGCATGAGACGGAAAAAGAACAGGGACTGTCAGCAACAGATAAACTTGTTTGAGAAGAGCTTGTATGAACTTTGCAAATATCATAAAGACTCTTTTACAAGGCAGCTGGTCACACTCTGTTTCAATGAGCACACTATTTAGATCGCAAACAGAGATGCTTATTCAGATTATCATAACAATACGTACACCTCCGCTGACCTCTGGCTTTCCTTCAGTGCAGCTGTGCAGATGTGAAGAGCTCTTCACAATACTGTTGAAGAGTAAACCAATACTGACTGACTTTAGACTGCAAAATCACACACAAACCCGCACATACATACAGACAACTCAACAAGACTTGGTATAATCCAATGTATGAAATTTAGTACTAATTGCACATCCTCCAATGACCAATTAAGGGGTGAGGTTTAAAAAATCGTACATGTTCATATGAATGAAATGGTATGAATTCGAACAAATTAGGCACTTTTTCATGAATATATCAAATAGTTACGACTTCTCACGAGGTCAGGTTGTATCATTTTTAATGAAAGTAACAGATCATTTAGTTAACCTAGACATTTTTTCTTCATCTAGGATTGTGTAGAGCTATTAGAAGCTCCAATTTGACTCTTTATAGTCTATTGAAGTCCATTACATAAGCAAAAACATGTACATATTTCCTCAAAAATCTTCATTTCCATTCGACCAAAGAAAGACATGATGGGTGATAAGTAAATTATGTCGTCATTTTAATTTTGCAGTGAACTAATCCTACAAGAAGGTATCTTTGAACTCAATCTAGTCAAATTGTTGTCCTTTTTGGGACTTTCCTTGCTTATAATGCTCATTTATTGAGCACCATTATATTGAAATAGCTGCTGACCACACACAGGCTTACAGTCTTTCAGATCTGTCATTTGAACAGCGTTGACATAACCTAAGGATTAAGTCAGGACAGTCAACAACTGACTAGACGGTTACTGAGGTCATAGTGAGTTTATCAAGATTTTTGTGTTATGTTTTGTTTTGTTTACCTTTTTTAGATCTGTATTTTTTTTAAGCTAAAAAAACCTAAACACAACATATGTATACAAATGTATATGTATAAAACTACTGTTCTGTATTTAAATTGGTGGTTTTCCTTAGAGCACTAGAAGTCTGACACTAATTAATATATTTTTATATGTAACTCTACAGCTATCAATGCAATTTTCTGTCTTTAATAATACATTTAAAATATTCAAAACTAAAATATTATTATATATTTACATTATTATGAATTAGTGTCAGACTTCTAGTGCTCTAAGGAAAACCACCCATTTAAATGAGAAATACAGAATTGTGCATATACTACTAGTTAAGGGATATTTTATTTTAATTGTATTTTTAAAAAAAATAGGTGTTGTCTTTCCCAAGATAACATTTAATTCACAAAAAAATACAGTAAAACAGTGATGTTGTGAAATATTACTTCAATAAAAAAAACTGCTTCATGCTTTAATATACAGTACTTTGAAATGTAATATGTATAACTTTCACTATTACCCCAGTGTCACCCGATCATTATAGGTCATTATAATATACTGATTTGCTGCTCAAAATCTTTTACTGAATCATATTTCACATAATTAAAACTATTGCTAATAATAATATTTTTAATATTACACATTTTTCATCCATTTTATATATATAATTTTGATGTGCAGCATCTCAACTGACACAAAATGTTTTGTATTTGTTTTAAAAATATATTTTTACCTTTTTACAAACTTATATCAAGACATAAAACACTAAATTATAAAAAAAAACTTATATAGAAAACAGAATATCAGAAAACTTATGGGTTTCAGATGGCCCTAAACGTTCAGTAGACGTAGAAAACATTGGATAATAAAATATGATATAATATATTTGTTGTATCATATGATAAACAAAAACATGATAAAAGATTAGAATATTAAAAAAATATCTCGCCCAGCCCCATCTCTAATTATGTGCAACAGTTCATCTCTGCATTCCATTGCAATGACAAGAGCAATCAAGTGTGAGGGGGAAACTGTACCTTAGGATGCCTACTGTATGTCACCCTCCACCGCCAAGTGAAATCAAGACAACTCTCTGCTACCTTGTGTCCTCAGCCTCCCCAGACCTCCATAACCCCATGCAAACCAATGAGATGTCTCCTCACCTCAAAATCAGGGTCACAAGGCAAAATGGATATTCAAGTAGGTGGTGCTCAAATATTATCAAACATATTGTGGAAATAATTTGCAAGAAGTGTGCTTACGTCATGGCCGAGCGATACATTTACAACATTAACAATTCACAACATGTAAATTCACAGCTAGAATTGACAGTAGAGAGCGAGGTGGAGAAGGGGCAGTGTTTTGTAAAGGATCAGATAAACAGCCTTGATGCTCCGTCACTGGGCTGACAGCGGTATGAATAAATGATGGAAGGTGCAGCTGATCAGAAATTAGCTAATGGAGAGATCGCGGCCCCGGGGGAAGGACACTTCCCAGACTTCCCCCAGACCAGACAATAGAGACAGTGTGTGCTATTAGCATTGAGAGATGCTGACACTTAATATTATTAACCTTTCAACTGAGATGCTTCACTGATTTGCATGAAGCATAGTCTGAAGACGGTGATTAATGCTCGTGGCAGGTTGCAAATTACTCTGGATGAATGAAACTTGTGGATCAATGCTTTTATATTAGCGATATCCCCTTGTTTAGAGTGCAGAAATATTACTAGACATAGATATTCATACATATAGCCATGGTTGTAGACACACAGTCAACTGCCTCTGGAGTGTTTATAGAGAGACTTTGACCCTTTTTTAATAAGGTTGATGGCTTACATTTAGCAGCCAATAGAAATGGCCACAAATGAGGCATCTATGTATCTACATATAGGGTGTTGCAAGATACTAAGAAAGCATGAAAGCAGAAAATGTAATAACATTGAGCTTGTGTTATAAGGGATAAAAATTACCTCATCGTTTACTCTCCCTCGTGTGAATTTTAAACCTTTATGAGTTCCTTTCTTCTGTTGAACACAACAGAAGACATTTTTAAGAATTCTAGTTGCTGGAATTCATCGAGTTCCATAGTAAAACAAATTAGTGTGGAAGTCAATGGGCACCATCTACCAGCCTTTTTTTTCTTCAAAATATCTTATTTTGTGTTCGGCAAAAGAAAGAAACTCAAACTTTTGAAGTGTAGAGTGTGTAAATGAGGACAGAGATTTAGTTTTTGTGTGAACTATCACTTTAACCACAGGCTACACTGTAAAAGATGTTGGGTTCCACACTATTTCCTCATGTTGTCCCAACACAAATTGATTAAGTTAACTTAATTGTTTTTACAAATTTAAGTTGATTGAACATAAAACCATTAAGTTATCCCCCCAAAAATCTCAAGAATTGTGTTAATTCATGTTGAATTTTTTTTTTTGAATGTATGCTTCAGGCATTTAACAAAAAAACTGTTACAAAAAGCCATTGAATTTAACAAGTGCTTAACTGGAAGTGCTAAAATGTTAAATGCATTTCTGGGTTTCGGACTACAGAAATAAACAATCATGGCATCATTGTTCCACAGACAATAGACAAGGATGAAACTTTCCAGTCGGCATGTGTCAAGCACCAGCGTTCATGACTTAGGTGGTGAAAATTGGAGGCTGGATGTTGGACACATTGTGTGCACAAACAACTGCTATAAACTTCAAACTAAGTCAAAAGCAAAGCTAAGTGTATTCTCAAAAATAAAGCCTTGTATTTGATAAAGAGATGTAGCACTTTTATCTCGATGTAGCACTTTTATCCACAAACAGAAAGCTCATGGATACATTTATAAAAAGATGGGAGGAAAAAAAAAAAAAGGAGACATTAGTATTACTGATGAAGAAGCTCAGTAGTAATATTCAACAAAGACCCTACAGTTAGATTTAATTGACATATAATTATTGAGATATAATTATAAAAAAAATAAGGATCTCTTATTTAAAAAGGCACATAAGAGAAGCAACCAAAACATCTCTGTGAGGGAAAAGGACAGAAACATTGTAGATACCTTTGAAGGGCCTGGTAGTACTCAAGTCACACTAAATAACAAATCACTTTGGGGGATCTTTGACAAAGATGTCATCTCATTGAATTCTACAGGACTTCTGTGAGACGTGAATTACGCACTTTAACAGTCAAAAAACAAAGCCGTTGTGACATAGAAGTCCCTCATTGACAGAAAAAGCTCCCATGTTTACAACGAAAGATCAGTGCTTAGCAGGTCAACTAAATGCTTTTTTAAAAGTATGGGATGTTTGCATAATAGACTCTTTAAAAGAGGTACAGGAGGTGCTAGTGTAAATAAACTATAGGGACATCGGTGTAACATTTTCCAGGGTATCTCCAAGGTTTCTAAAAGTTATATTTAAGACTTTTTAAGACCATTTTAATACCACACAGAATTAAATTTAAGACCAAACGAATAGTATAATTTTATAGTACCAAATTAGCAAAAAAAGCACACAAATTAATAACCGTCTGATTGGGTTCCGCCTATTTCGTTCTGGGTGACAAACAGACATAGATTTCAAAATGGAAACAACATTTTCTTTACGAGGTCAGTTTGATTGCATTTTTAAGACCTCTGAATGACAGATTCAAGACATTTTAAGACTAATTAAAGCCTTATTTATATTCTATGGAATTTTAGACTTTTTAAAGATCCACGGATGCCCTCTTTTCACAACCCTAAACATAACACTAAATAAAAAATAAATAAATAACTGTGATTGGTTGTTTACATGTAAGTTGAACACCCCTTGACCAATGTAAGTTTAATTGGATGGTAAGAGCAGAAACTTGTTTTTAACCTATGACTGTATTCCACAATATGTCAAAGACGTCCCTCTATGATGTCTTAATCACAGGGAAAGACTCGTACTAAAATAGGACACTCACCATCTGGGCTGAATAAACAATTATATGTTAATTTTTTTTTTTACTCTTGATCTCTTGGTTTCCAGGTTAGTGAGGCTTATGGATATTACTTTCCTTTAATTATACTTTTTTTTTATTCTTTCATCAGGTATTCACCCTTATGTTGTCCCTAATTCCTTTTTGTGCAAATTCAAAACAAAAAATGATTGCATTTCTTTATCTTTCCTTGATAAATAAAAATTCTCTAAATGTTTGCTTCTTCAAAACATTCATAAAAACACGAGAACGATTTAATCTGATTTAATTTTAACAACGATTTAATTAAGTTTTGTTAAAATTGCACGATCACATTATACGATAAACAGATTTAATTAAGGGAATTCATTCATTCATTCATTTTCATTTCGGCTTAGTCCCTTTATTAATCTGGGGTCGCCACAGCGGAATGAACCGCCAACTTATCCAGCATATGTTTTACGCAGCGGATGCCCTTCCAGCTGCAACCCATCTCTGGGAAACATCCATACACACTCATTCACACTCATGCACTACGGACAATTTATCTTACCCAATTCACCTATACCGCATGTCTTTGGACTTGTGGGGGAAACCGGAGCACCCGGAGAAAACCAACGCCAACACAGGGAGAACATGCAAACTCCACACAGAAAGGCCAACTGACCCAGCCGAGGCTCGAACCAGCGATCAGCGACCTTCTTGCTGTGAGGCGAACGTGCTACCCACTGCGCCACTGTGAGGCCCTAATTAAGGGAATATTATTTTATATATAAACACTGATCAATCCACATACATTGAACACATCACAAATGGTCCACAAAAGCTCAAGCATACAAAATAGTCTTAAATATAGCAACTTAATACTTTTTTCATAACCAGGCTAAAAATATCCATTATTCAGCTTAGAGTTTAGTTCAGGTGACATGTGGTCTGCCATAATTAGCATACAGCAATATTCAAGCTATATATTCTGAAAAATAAAAATGAAATCGCTGTGAGGTCAAAGCAGGTTTGACATTAAACAAGCTTAAATTGAAGGGCAATATTGCATGTCGGACGTGCAACTGCTTAATCTGCTTATAAATCAACCCCTAATACTTTATTTATTAAAACGAGAAGAGTAAAATAATCAACCATTGTAATATATTAAAGAAGAATATAAACAAAATAACAATATGTGACCCTGAACCACAAAACCAGTGTCATTTTTTTAATTGTGATCTGAAAGTTTAATAAATGATGTACACTGAAAAAAATACACTTTGAGCCAACTTTAAAAAAAAATGACTGTCATTTGTTACAGCTAAAATTCTTAGTTTTTCTCAAAAGAATAATTAAACTTTGGTTCAAACTATAAAATTGAATTCATTTTAAATCAAAAACATTTATTGTGGTCAAGACAAAAATGACATTAACACAAAGTGTAAATATTGCTTAATACAGATGCACAAAATATTTACATTTTTTACTTTAGTACAAAGTAGAAAGCTAATGTTTTTAAGTTTACTGAGGGGGTGCGTATTTTGCTTTAAGGTAAATTGAACAAAACAGGTTATACTGTAATCAGAAGCCATAATTTTTCATTTAATCCAATATAAAAATGTTCTTTGAATGAAAAACACAGTCGTTTCTCTTTTTTCTGTGAATACTTTGTTAGTATAGGCCAAGATACAACTCTCAAAATATTTGAGAAATCAAAATTATGGAAAAAAAAAAACACTTGTATCATGGTCTTTACTAAGTATTCTAAAGATTTTTGTCATAAAAGAAAAATCTACTTAAAGATCTGCCAAAAATTTACCCGTGTAACATAAGACATGTTTTGTGGTCCAGGATCAAATATCATACAGTATATACATAAAAATTAAATATCCAGCACAATTAACCACATACTTGATATTTCTTGCATTATAAGATAACCTGTATTTAAAGTGAAAATAGGACCTTCCACAACCGCACTGGGAATCCTTCTGAGGGTTTAGTTAGGGGTTCATCTCTTGTGAACAGATTACAGCACAAGAACTGATTGTGTTAATCAGAGCCTTTAAAGCCTGTCTGCAACACCCGTCTGCTCTCAGTGCTCCAAGCTACAGCCGCTGACAGAGGCACATGAATAATGCTCTACCAACAACCACAGGAAGGATGGGAAGGTACAGATATTATGAAAAAGGTGGGTATACCTGACTAATTTATTGCCCCCGAGTGAGCGATAACTGTACAGATGCTCAAAACATTCATGTATCTTGACTGCAAAAAATGATATTCTGTCTCCTTTCTATAGAAAAACTCTTAAATTAAGAAGCATTTTATAGACAAGTCAAATATATTGTTTTGTTTTCAAATTTCAAGTGGGGTTTTCCTTACAACAGCTAAAATAATCTGCAAATGAAGTAAGTAATCTTGTTTTCAGTATTAAATAAGATTGTTTTACTTGCCCCAGTAAGTGTTTCTTACTGAAAGAGTGTATTCAAGTCACGAGTTTCCTCGATATAGGTTGTAACAGATCATATGTTTCATCATGAGCAAACACTCACATGTCTAAAGCAGCAGAAAGTGAACTGCACATCAAAGGTGGAGAAAATCTGTTTAATGTAGTTTTCTATTGACTCTATTCTTTTAGGAAATTAAAGCATGCCAAGCTCAAAGTCAGCATAAAAACCAATGACAGTCTTCAGTTGGATGACCGAAAAGAAAGTTAAATCAATGTGGTTACTTTTTGAAATTAGCATAATGAATCATTTTTAAAACTAATTTCAAACGCACCTTAAAAGTTAACCCGCACAAATGATATTAACCAAAATATCTCTCAACCAGGCTACCTTCAACCAGTCCTCTATAGCTGCCTGATTGGTGCATTGGCACAAATTGGCAACTCCTTCCACATAATTTGCCCTTTAGGCAAAACAAAAGCCTTTCAGTAGCTCAATTTGGTGTGGGTGGCGAGGGTCCACGGCCGCTGTACCTCAGCAGGGGGTAAGACCGGCAGCAGATGGAGATACAACAGACTGCAGCGGTACAGTATTAAAGAAATGAAGGGGGAAGGGGTGCAGTACACACGGGACTCAAAGAAGATGAACATGCATACCCTTTACAGTCCCCCACACTGCTGTATAGCTTAAACAGTGTGGTTCAATTAAACAAAACAATTATTTAGCTTTCAGTGTATACATATTGAGCCAATGTGAACATATAACACTTCATTATGTCTGAATGCAAAAAAAATAATAATTGCAAGGAGGCTTACTGTATTCAGTATAGCTCAAAATTTCTGCCACATTCTAAACGGGACTAAAATGGACATATTCCTGTACAAAAATATCTGTATTAAGATCACTTATACACAACTCTAATTGCAGGTGTAAATGGGGTCTGAAATGTTTGAAGCGTGACCGCTTCCAGAGGTAGTCAAAACCATATGTGTAGATGCTCACGACATGTTCATTAACAGTCATAAAAGAAAAGACCACCTACCATCCACCTACTGACCTAATTCTTGGATATTATGGGATATGTTGTTAAAGCATGCTAGCTGACTGGGATTTAAACTTTGCTGTCTGAAATTTATGTCTAGTATAAAAAAAGTCTAAAAATCCACAGCAATTGTCATACTTCTGCATTCATCACATTCATCTACCACTGTCTCCTGTATCATTCTTAAGCAAAGTTTTTTTACAATATTATATTGAAGATCTAAAAATCTAAAGAAGGGGTGGCACATTGGCTCAGTGGTTATCACTGTCACCTCACAGCAAGAAGGTAGCTGGTTCGAGACCTGAATGAATGAATGAATTCTACAGAAATCAGAAATGTGGTCAAAAGTAGACAAAGCGTTGTATTAAAACACTGTAAATGCATACTTTTTATTTGACTGTCTAAAACGCATCTTAATACAAAGTGCAAACAGAGGCAGTTTTCAGGCAAAAAAGAAAAACAAGAATAACATTATTGGCCAGCTAAGGTACTTAAACTGTGTAATTATCAAGAAAATAAAGAACAGACTGGTCACACAAGACCAATTAAGCCTACAAAGTGAACAAAGAGTTGGTTTTGGGTGAATCCATCTGTTTTTATTTTGTCCAGATGCACTCTGCTGCCCAATAATGATGTAAAAAAGCAACAAAGAGTAAATCCTACCAACATCCCCCAAACAAAAAGACAGACAAATAAAAGAAAAAAACTTGACTTGCTGTAACATTCAGACCACATTGAAAGGGATTAATATGACCTCACAGGATTGCCGTTGTACTCATGTAGCCTCATTCTCGCTCCACTCTGCATTAACTAACAATCTGGTTTGAACTGATATAACTCCTGCATGTGTGAGAGGACAATCCATCATTCTTTACACCAACTTACAGTATGACGAAAGCACTTAGTAAATCAATCCTATGACTGATTAGTCATAATAAGAGATTATAGCAAAGCCTCTAGCCTCTTGGAATCTTAAAAAAGGCCTTATCATTAATAAATAAACATGCAAATTCCCAAAAACCCTTGTCAATATATGGATTCATCTTAATGATGTACAAAATAGGCATGGCAGCGAACAGGAACAACAAAAATCAATTTTATTGTTTTGTTCATCCTGTCTAGTACACCCAACAGAGCAAAGAGGAAAAGCGATGACTTCAGTCGCCATCAACATCTCAGCACCATTAGAGGTTGCCTGAGGAAGTCAAAGCCTGAATAGAAGAGTGTGAAACCCAAACCAGAGGAACTTTAAATCTAAGAGCTACGAGACGACCAAGAGGCACGGCTTGGAATCTCAGGTCAGGGTTAAAGAGACTGAGATCCTGAGGACAGGAATGTATCTGGAAAAGGAATCCGGGTATTAGATGTGAGACTCTCTTTCGAGAGACACTTTTAAAGCAGAAATTCCTCTTTTAAAGGATTCAGCTGTTGTTCCAGGCGACATGATCATTTCATCGATCCTTTTTTTAGGTTGCTGCTGTGAAGCGGATTTTGTGGGTATTTTTAACATGGCTGACAGTGGACTGGGACTGAAATGTATTTGTGGTTGTGTAAATTAATGGATGCATGTGCTGCTAGAGGACTGAGCTGCATTCCTCAGGTTAGCATGTGAGCGAGAAACATAAACAATCCTTCATCAATGAATGCAAGAGAAAATGACCAGGCACAATAACTGTGGGACTAAACAATTTCTCTATATTGAAATATGTCAGAAATAGTGCTTATTTGTAGCAATGCTTTCAATTCTTTCCAATTCATCCTCTGCATACATCATTAAAATTCATCGTCTCAACATGACCTGCACTAAATGTACTGCAAATAGGTGAATGCTGACTTGCCAAAACATACACTGTGGGAACTTAATAACAGCTTTCCCACTATATGTACACTGGTCACTTTCTAAAAAGACTCAAAAGGATAATACATGTTTACTTGTGCATTGCACTTAAAAATCATTTTGCACTATGTGTTGCTAACCCCAAAATGTCTTCTCTTTACAACAACTCAAACTTTTTTGCACAATTTTATGTTATGTACTTTTTCTTTTGCACAATTTCCTAGACAGTATTTATGTAAAGTAGTTTACAGTAGTTAGAAGGTAGATGTCCAGAAACAGGTTTGAACACCCTATATATATCATGCGAGACACAAAATTTCCTTATATGTCCACACAAGAAGCAGAATGACATTAAAGCTCAACAACTAGACTACTTTAAAAATGAATTAATGAATATTAAAGCTGAAGATACTGAAGATTAAAATGCATAATGCGCCAATGTTTTGGCCATTGAAAATCTTCAGGTGAAACGTTAACTGAAAAAAAATCACTTTTAGCTAAAATTATTTAACAGAAACTGTGATGTCACAATGTTCACACATTTACACAGAGACAAATAACTGAATTCATTTTTTTAAAATTGCACTTTAAACCCATTATCATGCACGTAACCAACCAAAACATAAAGAGCTTTCCATTTTTTGTTGAAAAGTGCTGTGCAAGCACATCCTGAGACACCAAAAACTTGGTTAGAAAATGGTTTCAGGCTTCTAAAACACAACAAATGCACATTTTCTAGAAGAAAACAGGGTTGACTCACTTTAAAGCACCGATGAGTCTAGGTGGGAGAACTGAGCGAAACAGCAATTGTATGCTTCATAAATCTCTCCATGGGAGGACGACCCCACTAGCCAAATTAAGAACAGCCAAACTTAGTCATTAGAATCAATGTGCATGGACAGGTAAAGCTCCAGCAGGATGATCCGAATGACACATTCTGAGTCTTCAATGGTTTAGTGACTCAGCGGCAGGCAGAGGAAGCGTGAGGGCTTGTCTGAGGGAGAACATGGCCTGAAGGGGAAGCTAGGGATTTGGCAAAATCATTACGCCTTGTCCCAAGCGTGGATTCATATGGGAAGGAAAGCAATACTTTGACATATCAGTGAAGCATAACAGTGGGAATGTTAGTTTAAGCCTAATTTACAAATGGCAAAAAATCTGTAGGTCAAATCCATCCTCGTTATCAGACATATTGTTTTAATAATCCCAAAACCATTCGTTTAACTCATGTTTTCAGTGTCCCAGATTAATTAAAGCCACACTGAATGGGAACTTCCTCCCGACGGCGGCCCGGGTCTATAAATAATCATGGAATGTTTGCGTTGTTACTTTTAAGCCTCGTCATTCCAGTAGGATCCACACACGTGGGTCCAAGCTCTTAATCTTAAATGCTTCTCAGACCCCTTCTGTCCTCCATCCACCCCAGACAGATGTTAAATTACTCTTCCCATTTAAACCCACTGTTGTCCTTCAATGCTCTGCCGTGAAAGCCCATTTTTACATGAGGCTTCCGATCTTACTGCAACTCAGTTTGACAAAACAAAAGGCTTGTGTGCAAAACAGCTGTCTACTTAATGAAGTAAAAATAGGCATTCTTTAATTAGACTCCTCAAAACCTTTAGACCACCAAAGTTAGAAGAGAACAACACATGCAGCGCTTAAAGCAACTGGATAAACTGGACTACTTCTCACAGGATCCTTAATAATAATTTTAAAAAAGTGCATCCACATCTACTCTGTGGTGGTCCGAAACACTGGGAGGGGTTTTATGAGGCCATCTGAAAGCTATACATTAGTTTTTGAGCTTTTATTGCGAGCAGGTTTGTTCTGACACAGAGACTCAACAGCGAAGTAGAGAGAGGGAGGCATGAAACACATCCTGGGGGTCTTCACTGAGTCATTTATGCTCATTTTACTGTGAATCAAGATGGTATTTTGTTCACCGCTGTTCTACTGATCTTCAAAGGCTGTGATCTGGTGTTAAATAACCTTTGAACTTGATGGTTGTTGCAGGGACTCCCATTTTTTCTCACCTGGAGTGGCAGAGGGTCCTGACAGATTTAACAACTATTAATGAACCACATCAAGTACCTTTTAATATTTATAGACCATGTTTTTATAGCTAAATATACATGATTCAGCAAAAAAGAAAGAATTAGTTATTTTACACACTAAACACACACACACGTAACATTCTATTTTGATATCCTCATTAAATTAAACATACAAAGTGCCTACTTTAATGTTTCAAACTACTTTTGTGAAAATAAACTGCCAAAGCATGAGTGAAATAATGTTTCATTTGTCATCTCATTGCGTTATGGATGTGACATGGATGTCACAGAAAGTATTATTAACATTATATTGAAACATCTGTTTATATTTTCCAAAACAACTCACCACAAAGTTATGGGATCAGAAAAATATCAATCTGTAAAGCATTTTAAATGAGGAAACTAAACATGTGTTATGGATGAGACCAAAAAAGTCAGAGTTTACAGTATACAACATACTTTGTAGAAATTCTGTGAATTTAACCGCACAACCCAAAAGAAATAATGCTAATCAAAAGGATAAGAGTAGATAAGAGTAGACTCACTATAGAGCAAACATGCCTCTCCGTTATGGACGTGACGGATGTAAAATTATCACATGTGTGACTTTGGGAAATCAAATATAATTGGTTGAAAACATTAACAGAGACATTTTTGAGTATTATTACAGTACTGTAAAATACCAGCCTACGCAAAGAACTTAGAAAGGGTTTCGCTATTTTGGTGAAAACTTTATTGTTTTCAGGGCAGGGTTGACATTTGCACAGAATTGCTCCATAACATATGTCATTGTAAAAATTAAACATGCTTCTCCTGACCTGCTTATTTTAATATATAAAAGAACAAGCGAGCGTACAAAATTGTATTGTATTTTAAATGATTAAAATCTTGCTGAACTAATACATTTCTGGTTTGAAAGTGGCAAAGTATAAAACGTTTTAAAATGACACTTAATATTTTGGGACTGCACTATAGTGTAAACAACACTCTTTTAATGTGTCATCACATGACTCTTGTTCAAAACACTTTTTATTTATACATAAACTACTGCTACTCTCATTGAAACGTTAGTGAGTGTATACACACACTCATACCTGTATTTTGTGTTTGTGTATACATTAACAGCACTGGCATATTATTGTGACATTTGTCTGGTTTGGATACTCAGTTAAAGACACAAAAACGCCATGAAGTGATAAAAATTTTAAGCAAGAACTGCAACATCCTTTTAAAAGCAGCGCCCTGTCAAAGGAAACCGGGAGAGATGTTTCTAGTGAAGTGTCAGTCAAAGTTTTCTCCTACCTCAACAAAGAAGTTATCCATCTGTAATGCGGTCCAGTCCGGTGTTTGGTGACCAGGGTACCAAGGAATCCGAGTCCTGTAAAGATGCTCAGCATTCACGAGCTTAACATACAGCTGAGCTTAACATACCCATCGCACCGTCCGGACAGTAATTCCTCTGATAAACCTTCAAGTTTTCTTTAAACACGGTTGAGAAAGTGATTCAAAGACCACTATAACGCATGTGTGTGTCTGTGGTGTGTGTCAGGAGAAGCTCGTGTTTATCCCGGAGGCGCTCCTGCTGCTCTCGCGCTCGTGCGCTTCTGTATCTTTGTGTGGAGAAAACACTGAGGCCACCGGCTCATTTGGTTATGACCGTGAAGTGGGCGGGGCTTCGCTGCGATACTCCGCCCACAAGACACACCCGTGTGTGTGAGCAGTACAACGGCATAAGACACACTTCACACACATATAATGAATGAATAGTATGGCCCCAAGCTATTTTTTATCTCATATATATTTTAAAATGCACTATGGAGTAAATATGAAAGGCAATTAAAGTACAATGTTGCGAGTTCACTGTGATGTAGTAGGTATTGTTTTATTAATGAATTATAACCTTGTCATCTTTGTTCGACATAATACATGTATCATTTGTGATTCATGGTTTTTAAGTTAGGGTTAGGGTTACACTGTAGCAAAAATGCTGGGTTCCACACAATCGACTTATGTTGGGACAACATGAAGAAATTAAATTAACTTATTAGTTTTTACAAATTTAAGTGGACTGAACATAAAACGATTAAGCTGTCCCAAAAAAAAAAAACTCTCAAGAATTGTGTTGTTTCAGCTCATTTTAAATAAATAGTTTGAACAAACAGCAAGCACCACTGACTGTAGGGTTAGACTGTGTTAGGGTTTGTTACATTTATTTGCACTTAGTGAATTTATTTACACTTTTAAATCTCATTATTAGCAATGAAATATGTCCAATTGTAACTTTTAAGACCATGGTTACATTTTCAACATCAAAATTTGTATATTTAAGCAAATAAACAGAAAACGCCATGAATTGTAAGCTAAGGGCAACTGATGTTAATCAACAGATTTGTTTGATCAATCTTTCATCAATCTTTCAAACAAACCATTAACTAAGACTACCTCACTAAACAACTGTTAATTAATTGGGTAGGATTAGGGATGTAGAATATGATCACACTTTATAAGTGCTAAAAAACAGTTAATATCTTAATAATAGGCAGGTATTACGCCAGTAGTTAATAGTAAAAATAAGTACTTAAACTAAAGTGTTACTGATTATTTTTAACTTACTGTGCAGTTGTTCATCTTAATTGCATAAATTCACAAAAAACATTTGTATTCTATGCTTTTGGTATGTGATTTTGCCCGTCACTCATCCCATGAATTTGTTTTATTTTTGAGTGTTCCATGAGAAGAGAGAAAAATGATCCAGGGAATTCTATTTTGGGAAAAATCTGGAATGCCTTTGACCCACTTAGCATCAGGTTTACCACTGTCCTCTTAGGAAAGTCACCCAAATTCAGACTAAGTGCCTGTATATCGGTTATCACCTCCAAATACATGTATATTATTTATTATAATAAAATGTTTATTAACTCTACACATAAAATAGGCCAATGGGTGTATATATATATATATTCATTCATTCATTCATTTTCTTTTTGGCTTAGTCCCTTTATTAATCTGGGGTCACCACAGCAGAATGGACCGCCAACTTATCCAGCATATGTTTTACACAGCGGATGCCCTTCCAGCTGCAACCCATCACTGAGAAACATTCATACACACTCATACACTACGGACAATTTAACCTACCCAATTCACCTATAGCACATGTATCACAGAAATGCCAACTGACCCAGCCGAGGCTCGAACCAGCAACCTTCTTGCTGTGAGGCGATTGTGCTACTCACTGCGCCACCGTGACGCCCATACATATATATCTAACTAATAGGTGCAAGTCCAGACCCTCCATATTAGCGAGAGCCCATCTAAGCATGTTTGACCCTTACAATGGGGTTAATTATATTCATGTCAGCTCCTCTGAATCTCTGTTAGGAGCTGCTCTGGATTCAAAGACTGAGGGAGTGTGTCTTTATGCGTGTGTACAGCTGCTCTTGCTGTAGGCAAACTGCTGTTTGACCTCTCTTTCAGCTTAATTTTTAGTCCGCCAGGGATGAAAGGACAGAGAAAGACGTTAGGTTTAAATAATGATAAACTAAATATATTTCTATTTAAGAAAAAATGAAGACCTGTGATTAAAAAATGTCACAATTTTATTTATTTTTCAATTTATATTATTCTGTTGTTGAAATGGGCTTCCAAACCAAACAAGTGTACTTTGAAGATCAGATTTTAAAATCATGTCTCCTTCGAAATCTAAGTCCTATAAACTTTTTAAGATTTAAGATTAGATTAGACGAGAATCAATAGAAATAAAATCAAGTGGCTCTTTTGGGGATAAAATAATGTTCTCTCCATCCTCGCTATTCCTCTGTCCCGTAGCTTTATATTCAAAGCACTCTGTCATAAAAGCACTCTGTCCGACTGGAGAGGACATTAATCTCTAGTTAAGTGGCTTGTGAAAGATGTAGAAGCCTAAAAGATGCAGTTCAAGTGGCATTGCTCATTTGTTGATGCATTTGTGTGTTTCAAAAGCTAATTGAATATATTTATATAGCAAACACAATTGCAAAGAATTGTGATAACCAGTATTTGCAAAAACTGGTGTAAACTTAATAGAAAATGATCTTTTCCCAATCCTGAGCTGCTTTAATAACACAGTTGAAATCTAAATCCTGCTAATTACTTGAGTGTGTAATCAACCTCATTACCTAGCATTATGCCTGGCTGTATCCACACAATCACACAGTATTCTTTATTGTATTTCAGATAGTCAGTGCAAAAAAGTGCTATAAACAGCTTTTAACTTTGTGTTTGCTTAAAAGCATGTGGCTGGTATGAGAAGGGCATCACGTGCCAATAGTTATGTTTTCATCCACTTATTTATATGCATATTTTGGAATATTGTATTTAAAAAATGCTTAATAAAAATAGAAGCGCATGAAATGTGCATTAAAAGCATATAAATTGATCATCGTATATATTGTTAGGGGCCTCACGGTGGCGCAGTGGATAGCACATTCGCCTCACAGCAAGAAGGTCGCTGGTTCGAGCCTCGGCTGGGTCGGTCAGCTGGCGTTTCTGTGTGGAGTTTGCATGTTCTCCCCGTGTTGGCGTGGGTTTCCTCCGGGTGCTCCGGTTTCCCCCACAAGTCCAAAGACATGCGCTATAGGTGAATTGGGTAGGCTAAATTGTCCGTAGTGTATGAGTGTGAATGGGTGTGTGTGGATGTTTCCCAGAGATGGGTTGCAGCTGGAAGGGCATCTGCTGCGTAAAACATATGCTGGATAAGTTGGCGGTTCATTCCGCTGTGGCGACCCCAGATTAATAAAGGGACTAAGCCGAAATGAATGAATGAATATATTGTTAGCTCAAACAACTTATATAAAATGAGTTAAAACAACACAGTTCTTGAGTTTTCTTGGGGACAACTTAATTGTTTTGTTCATTTCACTTAATTTAAAACTAATAATATTTTACTTAATTCCTTCATGTTTTCCTAACACAAATCAATTGTGTGGAACCCAGTATTTTTTAAGTGTATAACTTAGTTGGATAAACTTTTTATCTGATAAGGGAAAAAAGCATAAATTACAATGAAAACACATTGACAGAATAAATTCCAGTATGCGCACCAAAAAAGTGAATGTGAAAAATGTGATTTTGTTTTAACAGGTCATGTGATAACAAAAATAGGCAATGACAAACTAGCAGATTGATCACATTGTAAATCATCTGAAATGTTGTTTTGGTCATTCTTCAAAGTGGTTTGGAATTATTGTGTCTATATAACTAATATAACTGTCTTGAGCATCTGCACTCCCAAAGAGTGGTCTCACACCTCCAAAAGCCATTGCGCATTCATTGCGTTTCGTCTACATAATAAATGTATAATTACATAATAAAGGCCTTTTGTTCATATTTTTTAGATTTGGCGCCAGTTTTCAGGAAGTGACCATTTTGTTGTTTTTTGACTCATTGGATTGAAACACTGAATTTTTTGCAAATGTTTTATGCAATATTCCAGTTGTGCGCAAAAATTTTATTCACGTCTTTGGATGGAAACATGGCTAATGACAGATAGTTATCTGTTTAACGCAGCCCAATCTCACAATGTAACATAATTCATTTACATATTGTCAGCAAAGTGGCTAATCCAAACAAATGCATTCGATTTCATCTATTTGAAAACATACAATGTTTAAAAGTTGGCGTGTCCTCAAAACACCACCCCTAAACCCAACTGTCATTGAGCAAATACTAAAATGTACGAATGAGGTTGTACAAATTTGTCCAACACAGGCTCATTCTGAAAACATAGCCCTATATACATTTCTGGAGATCGCGTATCATGTAGCCAGAAGTATGTATGGCTGCATTTCATCTCTAAAATGAACGTTACGGAGCGGTATGACGCCGTTCCTTTTCACGCTTACCAGCTGATCGCTTACCTCCTTGTGGATGTCTTTCACGCTGTTACCAGTTTGTCCAGCTAGCTCCCCATGTACGTCGGCGGACTTGAGACGCAGTTGACCACAATGACAGGGTTTGAGTCGGGTGAAGAACGGTTCCAGAAAGCAGGTAAGACAAAAGCAAGATCCAATAAAATAAAGATGTAAATAACAGGGTGAGAATATGAAAACGTAGTAAAATTTGTTGTCAGTTGGGTTTAGGGAAGTGGATGGGTGGGCCAATCTGTGCTTTTGAAAACCCTATTGGTATGGTTTAGGGAAAGATGATTGGTTGGGTTTAGGGAAGGAGGAGGGTGGGTCAGTCGATCAGTCAGTCAGTCAGTCAGTCAGTCAGTCAGTCAGTCAGTCAGTCAGTTAGTCAGTGACCAGCACCCTCTGGTGGATTTATGTGAGGACAGCAGGTGCAAATGGCACTCTCGAGAGAAACTTGAGATCTGAAAAAGCGTACACAGCGGCCTCTGGTGTATTCGCAAAAACATAAACTGCAAAAAAACTTAGCTCCTGGGACGTATTTGGTGCTCTCCAGAAATGTATATAGGGGTACGTTTTCAGAATGAGCCTGGGTTGAATTAGTCACTAAACCAAAAAGTTTGCGTTAAAAATTGACACAAAACTCAAGTTGTGATAGTTTTCTCTTCAATGTTTTGATGTGTATCCAAGTAAAACATTTTTTTTAAAACAAGAAAAAATGTAGGAAGGATCTTTAATTTGTCCATTGGGGTATTGAATGGATCATTGTCATCTGCTATCGGTTGATCAGTGTGATTGACAGGCGGTCCAGCCCTCACTCAGTAAACATCCAAAGAAAACAGAAATGTCAATTTAAAGAGAAAGAGAAAGTTATTTTGGTTAAATACTATAAGGGGTCATCATAAAATAGTTAATAATGCAAATAAAAACGTAAATATTCCATAATAAAAAGAGCTCTCAGTTTTGATTTAATCTTTTAATATAAGCTTAATTGCTAATCATTGTGATTCTGCTACAGAAAGCTACTACTTTCCCCTTTAAGTAATTTATAATGACTGAATGCTATTTAATACAGATGACAAAGCATTCTTCAAGCAAATCCAGATGATCAGTTTCAGCTCAAGTGGGTTATTTTGGTGTTCAAAGAGCCTGTACATTGTTTGCTTGAATGTCTGAGTGTTATGTTAAAGTGGTGCACCAACCCCCCACCATTTCAGCAAACAAAAGAAAGTATAATTGTAATTAGTCTGACACCATTTCAAGTCATCTCTCCTGGTCAGGCTGTGTGGCGTATTTGCTGGGAAACAGCAAATAAATTTGAGGTCACCAAATAGATGAAGTGTTGAGCAATACCTGAGGTCAGACAAAGAGCTCAGACAAAGGCAGCAGGCAGGCAGTCGGTGGCTAATCAGAGCGTCCCGTGTGGAGATGGGGGAGGGGGACAACACACACTCAGACGACCTGCCTGTGCTTCTGCACCACCCTGGAAAACATCTTTATTATCCAGAAGCTCTATGTGATATTTATGATTCAGATTTAAGAGTGTGTGTTTGAGTGTGTAAACACTATTTATTTCATACAGGTTGCGTTCTTATTCTGAAAATGATTCTGATTTCTCTACAATTGGATATTGATACAAAATTATGGTAACACTTCAGTTTAAGTAACATATTCACACCATTTACTACTGGCTTATTATTCTGTTACTAAGACATTAACTGTTTATTAGCACTTATAAAGAATGATCTTATTTTACATGCCTAATCCTACCCAATATTTAAAGCCAACTACTTTCCAAACATTAATAAGCAGCTAATTAGTAGTTTATTGAGCTAAAAGTCTCAGTTAGTGGCGTGTTAATGGTTCGTTAATAACGTGCACTTTAAAATAAAGTGTGACCAAAAGAATGTATATAAATTGTGTCATCATCAGTCAGGCAAAACTATTTAGATTTTCTTTATAGTGCAAGAATTTCTTTCAAATAACAATTTGAATATGTTTTTACATGACCCTAGAACTATATATATATAT
>CAIGQW010054217.1:5041593-5073635 GCA_903798125.1 Danio choprae | reverse complement strand
TTTTGACACCAATGTTAGATGTCATTTTGATGTTGTTTTGACATCAAGTTAGTTTACATGCATTGTAGGGATACAAAATCTAGTGTAAATTTTTGGAATTTCGGATTTGAAATATTTTCAGAAGATTAAAACATTTCTTAAATTATAATATTTTTTGTGTTGTTATTTTAGTGGCAAATAGGGCATCAATGTGTGAATGTTAAATAGACGTCAAGGTTTTGACATCAAATAGAAATATATAATGCTTGATGTCAATTTGATGCCGTTTTTAATTGACATGCCAGCTGACTAATGTTTCATCTATTTTAGCAGATACATTTTGGTGGCTAATATGGTTTTCCCTGCAATGTTTCACACTCCAGTCCACTAGGAGGTGGAAATGTGCTGTTCTTCTTCTGTTTGAAACAGTGTTTTACAATCAATCAGTGCATTTGGGTTCAATAAGTGAAACACTTCATTTATCATCTCAGTAGAGAAATATATTTTTAACATTAACTGAGCACCACAGTGGCTCTGGGGCTACAGAGCTAGCACTGTTGTTTTACAGCAAGGTTGTCCCTGGTTCAAGCCCCGGCCGAGACGACATTCTGCTTGGAGTTTGCATGTTCTCAATATGTCAAAGTGGGATTATTCCAGGTACTCTGCTTTCCTCTAACAGCCCAAATATATGCAGGTTCAAGATTAGGCACAAGACCTGACTTGTGTGTTAGACTTCTGTCTAACAAATAATTTTGTATGGATTAACTGCACTGTAAAAAAATATCTTTTAATTAACAGTTTCCCTATTTTGCGATTCTCAAGTGTTTTCTGTTTATTTAAGTTTGTGATTTGCATTATGGGCTTTTGATCTCTGCTCTGTCGACTTATAATGTTGAAAATTTAACTCTACTGTTTTACAAAGTGACTTTTATTGACATTTTAGTAGTTTTAAACAACATAATGTACAAGAAAAAATATACAGTACATAAAGAAAGAAGTCTGTAAAACAACAAAAAATGCACTGGCGGTTTACTCCAAGGTTTTTGCATCATAATATACAACACCAACCCAGACAATATATCACTTTGAACTATTAAAAATGTTAATAAAAGTCACTTTTCAAGGTTAAAAGTTGTTGAAAGAAAGATCAAGGTCCCATAATGCAATTCAAAAGCATACATAAATGGGAAAAATAAAAAACATGAATCCCAAAATAAAGAAAACTGCTAATTGATGGATATTTTTGACAGTGTGGCTCCCATCATGAATGTATTCATAGGTGCTGGAATGGTGTTAACAAGAAAATCAATTCACAAAAACTGGCCAGTTGGTAACTTTTTGATTTGGTGGCCCATTCATATTAATTTGTACATCTCATTTGTACATTTTAGTATGATTTGCTCATTCCTCAATGAGGGGTAGAGTTAAGGGTGGGAATATTCCTTCTTTTTTAAAAATTGCAAGTTTTCATTCGAATGAAATCGTATGAATTTGTAAATATTAGTCTCTTTTCTGACAATACCTAAAATCGTTATGTTTCCTTGTGAGATCTGGCTGGATGTTTGCTTCTCTTAGTCATCATGCTTACTGGGAAACGAGAACACTGATGCTAAGTGAATAAGATAACCTAATTAAACTCTCTGTCTAAACTGATGGAGGTTTTTAGAGTGACATAAAGCAGATCTTTATGTCACAATATGTTAGCGCATTGTGTTTACAACCATGCACACATCCAGCACTTAGAAAATAATCCCAGGATGCAATGCAACAATCCCCAAGACGGTGAACAAAATAGTGGGCACGTCAGTTGTAAATGTACTTTTATTTCACAAAGTACCTAAGCATTAACAATAGCTTAGTATAATTCAAATGTAAAAACCTTTTTAAGGTTCACAGACTGCATTCAGAAGCTGTTGGTTGTGACTATTAAATTACTACAATAATGACTGATGTATTGCCAGAAATGAAATTAAAAGTTGAAAAGTTTCCAGCACAGAGTGTTCTTTGTGTGGTTTACTGAGATTCAGTCTAGTGCTTTCAAATCATCCTAACAGGGTTGATAGCATTATAGATACAAACAGGATTGGGAAGGTTACTTAAATATATTTCACTGGTTTACAAAATACACACTTTATAAAGTCATTTGTAATATATGTCGTTAGATTAACTTATTCTAAATACTTTAATATTAACAAGGTTTGTAACACCCCCCCCCCCTTCCAAAATTACATCCATCAAACATAGGTTTGGTTTTTTCCCTGTATTTACTTTGCATTAACTTTTAACATAATGTTTTTTCTCCAATATTTCATGACGGGAAGAAATGCTGGCAATCTTTTTAAATATTTGTAAGAAATGTAAAATATTTTTTTCTTTTTAAAATTAGCTCATTAAATATAATTGAGTAATGCTCATCACAGACACAGACACAGACACAGACACAATGCATTAAGAGCCAATATGTGAAATATCCTATTCGGCACAGTATTCAATTTTTATGATCCCACAAACTATTGATATTTTGCATATTCTGCACTTTGAATCTCTAAATATATTTTAAATTAGAATTTTCCTTTTAAATCAATTGCCAATTGTTTGCCATTTAATTTCTATTAATGATTAATGGCATTACAATGGGGAAAGTAGGGCTATGAGCTAAGTTAACTTGTTTTATTAAGATTTACAAGATATTTTATCTTTTAATAAATAAGGGAACACTGCTGTACAGATTTTAAAATGTTATTGCACTTTTTATTCATATACCAGAACTTTTGCGATGAAAGTGAGCAAAACACTACTATTAAATACATTGTTGAATTATTGCATATAAGAATGTGATTAATCGCAGAACAATCGTGCTATTAATTGTGATTAAAAAATGTAATCATTGCGCAGCACTATAGAAAACTCATCTAAAATACCTTTCAGATGTAACTGATTTTGCTAAACTGACACAATACAACAAGGCAAAACCATTAGCTAACAAAATGTTAAACATTTAAAAATCTGTTAAACACAACTCAACACACTCTTTCCTATGAAAAGTTTCTTTGGGAATTAAAATCCTGCATGTCTAAAACTAAATGTTGTACCATCTTGTAAAACTGACAGAAAGTGAATGGCGACATGCTACTCGATTTACTGGTGGACACCTTGATATGTCTGGAGAAGTCGAATGTGGCATCTGTGCGTACTAGTCTAGAAGACTACTGCTAATGTAACGTAATGAAAATTAGCTTGTTCAGGCCAAAGAGCAGTTTAGCAGGGAGGAGGAGGGTTTGTTTGTGGAACCATCGTCCTGCAGAGTATGAGAAACATACAAAGGTGTGGAATGCAGAAGATCATGGGGGGCAACAGAGGGGGGGCTTCAAATGACCTTGCAGTTAACTGTGCTGGAAGATAAGGAGGAATCCTGCTGTGGAGCAAGCTGTTCCAGAAAAAGAGGAACGTTCATTTATGAATGTCAGGGAACTTGGGTTCAGTAGTCTTGCGAGACCATCACTAATGTCCACTGTAACTCGATGCTCGCTGCAGCCATCTCACATAAACACACACTATAAAAAGAGATAGATCGACCGCACAAAAGCACTTCAATATTCCATAAATGTATGCCGACGCAAATCTCATTTATCTTCAATTTAAAGCCCATAATAATCATATTACAAAGCAAGCTGATCTCATATTTTCTACATTTAAAAAAAGGTATTGGTACTTTTGATAGTTTAGAAGAGTTTATGGTTACTGTTTGTTCAAGAAGCAAAATAACTAATATACAAATAGCATCTAAGTATATTTTGCTAATGCTCCCTTTATTAATAATTGTTCTCAATTTTCAAAATATCCAGTTTTAAAAATAAATTTCCTGGTTATTGGCCAACCTGCTTGGTTGCAGGTTCATACATTGTTGCATTTTTCAGCAATGTAACAATGTCAGATACATTGTAGCATTTTTCAGCCATTTGGTTCCGTTTCACACCATATTCTGCTCTGGACCAAACCAGTTGAAATGAACCAAAAAGCAGTCACAATATTCGCATCAGTCATTGGCTAGATGACTGAACTGCATTTTGAGTGGTCAGATTTAATGCGCTGGAAACGCACGTGTGCAAAACACAGAAGTAAACAAAAAGCGGAGGAAAAATCAGCAGGCAGTATGGACGTCCTCACAACTCCACGTTTTCTCATCCCAGAATGCATGACACAGCTGACTACAGCAGCTGGTTTAGTCCAAAAAAGTTAAGTACTTTTTGTATTTGGGTCGGTTCGAGGTTGGTTCACGTTCTCACCAAACAAACATTCATTCAAAAGTCTATCAAGACCATCTCTTCAACCAGGTCCGCTTTTGGTGCCCACCTGAGCACGATTGCTGCTTTTACACGTGACCAAACGAACTGCACCAAAAAGGCAATTGAACTCTGGTATGTTTTAATCGAACTAAATGAGACAGGTGAAAGCGCCCTAAGAACTAATCTAAAAAAACACTATATAGAGACTTTCACACCTGGTAGTTAAAGGGACATAGTTATAGAAACTACAAGGCTGTACTATGGAAGTTAGCGGGACATCTGGAGGATGTATGACAGACGTCCAAGGGATACTGGCGAGATGTCCAGAGGATGTGCCACAGATGTTTTTGAGACATTGGTGGAACATAATCGGGACATTCATGGGATGTCCAGAGGAGGTACCAAGGACATCCGTATTTCACATACATTAATTTTTCATCGGCTTAATCTCTTATTTATCAGGGGTCGCTACAGCTAAAACAAACGGCAATTACTCCAGCATATGATTTACATGGCGGATGCCCATCCAATCAAAAATGACAGTACACTTAGTCATGAACCCCCACAACTGCGAAACACCCAAACGCACCCTCATTCACACACACAATCATACATACGGCCAATTTATTTAATCCAATTCATCTATACCGCAATTCAAGACTTCACACTTAGCTGATGATTGATAATAAAGGGTATTTAGCATGCTGTCCCGGGAGAGAGCCCTGAGCTCAGAATATCCTTGAGCCCGGGGCTCCCTCCCGTTTGAAGGGCGAGAGGGGAGTTTGAGCTCAGGTACGTCTCGAGAACTACCCTGCTAGTGAACGTGCTTGAGATATATCTTAAGATGTTATTTTTGAGAAGTCAATTTACTTATGGTGAATGTCTTTGGACGGTGGGAGGAAACCGGCAAGCCCAGGGAAAACCCACGCGAGCACGGGGAGAACATGCAAACTCCCCACAGAAACGCCGACCGGCCCGGTGAGGGGCAAAACCAGTGGTGTTCTTGCTGTGAGGCAACAGTGCTAGCCACTGGGCCGCCGTGCCGCCAAGTCAGGAGAAAGGAAGGAGTAGGGGTGGAAGGGGGGATTCTTCAAGACGAAGATGACTGGAGTGGAAAACTCTGGTTATTTGTAGTGTGTTAGTATTCGTCTGATTGGTGCAATAAACGGAGCTGATGCGGTGCCAGCCGTGTTCAATCCTAAGCACGTGATCCTCTCGAAATTAGTTTCTAAATAAACCACACGTCTTTAGACTATGGGGGAAATCAAAACACCTGGAGGAAACCAATGCGAACACGGGGAGAACATGCATTTGTACACGTATTTGTAATCTGATATTGACAATTTTGATTTCAAGCAGTTATAAAATTTAGTGAACTATTGAAAATGTCCATCACAAATGGGCTTTTTGTTTGCCTCATAGTCTCAATGCATCTTTTTAGCAATGTGGAAATTCAATATTTATGTTCAATATCTGTCAATATTACACACATCATCATTTCAGCTCTACAGTACATGCTAACATTAGTTTCGAGAGCCACCATACATGACGGACCACTGCAATAAAAGTTATAAATGGGAAAAACAAAAATGGGAAATTAGTAGCTAATGTCTACAAATACAAAAGAAAATATAACTTTTTGTCGAATGAAAGAGAAAACTCAAAGCCCTGTCTGAGGAAACAGAACCGACAATGAACCGGTGACGAAGGTTATGTGGACGTCCTCCAGGAAAGGTTATGTGAACGTCTTCCATGTGTCCATCACCAAATCAGTCTATTTCTACACAAACAAACCAAAATACCTGTACATTTGCTAACTTTGACGCACTTTATTCAAGTTTATTCTTTCTAAATAAATATCAAAGTACAGTTGATGATTTGATAATAACAGCAATTGCAGCTAGTGAGCACTTCATTGAATGTGACAGTATTTAATGAACAGATAATGTTTGGTGGACATTTCAGAAGCAAAGCTCTTCTGGCAGCCTCTGGAGAGACTCATTGTGCAACATAATAACATACCATTCCTCATTCTTCAGGGTCTGCGAAGGTTATTCACTCATTCCTCCCCTCAAACTTCCTGAAGATTGTGTTATAAAACATGTTCCTGTCAACATTTGAACACAGAAAGAATATGACTGGATGAATTTAGAACGTTAATAAAGATTATCACGAACTGAGGACATGAACAAACCAACAAACAAGTAAACAATTAGACATACAAACATTAAAAGAAATTCAAAATGTTCTGAGAACCAAGAATGAAGGCTTAAAAATGATCCCTTCAGTGTTATGTTCTTAAGGAGTAAGAGGAAAGATGACCTTAAACATACTGAAGAGGCATTACTGAAAGCTGCCGGAGGTATTCAGACACAGCATTTATCAATCTGTTAATCTAGGTTAACATGATCCATGGCGCATGCTGTGTGTAAAACTGATACCATATGATGGAGATATGCTTGTGATCCTGGTCATTAATATGGCAAAAATGTTGGAATTCACTGTTGAGAAATCTGGAGGAGTTTGCGATTGATGGTTTTTAAGATTCCCAAGACTGCTGGTGGTCACTCACATGATTCTCTCAGGGAGTCAGCATGGAAACATTTGGTCATGTTATAAAAACATGGTCAGACCAGAATGTTAATTACCAGTTACGCACCAGTGGCATTTCACAAAATTAGAAAAAAAGGTTTTAATTGCTTAAGATTTGTTTTGTCTCTTTAAAAAGATAATGTTAGTTAATAAGCAAATGTAATTCATTATAATGAATATATTAATTTAAATTCATGCGAAATTATTGATTTAAAGCCTCAATTATTTGAATTTATTTATGATGGAAATTTGTAACTTCAATGAACCAAACTAGTTACATTAGGTATCAACACCACAATTATTCATACCCCTGGGGTAAACCTGTTCAGGGATTCACCACTGAGGGGCAACTGAGTGAACCCTGATTTCTACTCAGATTGGCTCCCCAACAGAGAACCACTGAATTATTGAAACTTTTCAAAACAGTAATGACATAATGAAGCCCCGTTTATTGAAATCACTTGACCTTAATTTGTTCTTTGTCTCTACCTACAGCAAGATTTTTTTGGACTTCTTTGTATCTCTAACTAACAATTCAATTAAAGACAATAATTTAAGCAGTAAATTATTCATTTGTTCATTCATTCATTCATTTTCATTTCGGCTTAGTCCCTTTATTAATCTGGGGTCGCCACAGCGGAATGAACCACCAACTTATCCAGCATATGTTTTACACAGCGGATGCCCTTCCAGCTGCAACCCATCTCTGGGAAACATCCATACACACCCATTCACACTCATGCACTACGGACAATTTAGCTCACCCAATTCACCTATACCGCATGTCTTTGGACTTGTGGGGGAAACCAGAGCACCCGGAGGAAACCCACGCCAACACAGGGAGAACATGCAAAGTCCACACAGAAAGGCCAACTGACCCAGCCGAGGCTCGAACCAGCGATCAGCGACCTTCTTGCTGTGAGGCGAACGTGCTACCCACTGCGAGGCTCATTTGTTCATGTTATTAGGAATTTAACATATACATAAGTAAAAGTGGGCTCAATGTAGAGCAGACTTTTCTCATTTTATAAATGACTTCAATTTATATGTAAATATATTACAACAAACAAAAGACCAAAAAGGCAGTAAAATACAGTAAAATGCTCTGAAAGCATTAAAAATATTTTTCTCTGTCAGCTAAAACTCAATTATGTGAATATGTAGTAGCTCTTGTTCTTGTGGCACTGAATTAATAAAGTATTGATAAAAATAAAATGTGCTCCGAAGCACTAAAAATAAATAAACAAAGATTTGAAGCTTTATAAAGCAGCGCTGACCATCTCTATGTATAAATGTACATCTTGTCAAGTTACTGTCTATACCATAATAAAGAAAGAGAGAAAAAAACGCGCCAAAAATAAATAAAAAATAATAATTTGCCAGCTTTATTTTATTTCCAAGCATGATTCGAGTTCTGAAACTTACAATATGTTTTTGTAATACAGAGTATAATATCACCAGGAGGATGTGTATTTTTTAAAGAGTGAGATATAAGCTATTATATTAAAAAGGTTCAGCACAGGAGTGCTGTCTAAAGCAAATCACCAAAAATGGCCTGTCTGAACATTCAGGACAACTCTGACTCAGACGAATCCTCAAATAAAGACGAACTCTTTCCGGAAGAGCCCTGGAAATACAGCTGTGACACATTTTAAACAGTGAGTAATTAAAGGAGCGCGTAAACAGGCACAAACCAAGCAATAGAAAACGATCAACAAAGACAAACACAAATCAAAAAACTACTTTCACATACAAACAACGTAATTTGTCACCCATGTTCAGTTATTCAGTGAAACAGCTAAGAACTTCAGTTAATCTTCAACAACAGAAAAGGCAAATCTGTCTATTTGGAAAACTGACCTCTCCTGAGAGTGAGGATTTTGATTATTTTCTCTTTTTTTTCCTGAAGTGGATTATCAGCTCTTTTTTTCAGAGTATAATTACTGAAGCAGAGGTTTGTAGCTAAAACAAACATTTTGACCCAATTTTTTTAAACACAAAGCTCATAGTTTAGCAATTTAGGCCAGTTATTAACCCAGCATTAATTGCATTAATCTGAAGCTACCCTAATTTCTAGGATTACAGTGAAACCCTTTACGGTACATGTATTTATGTAGGCTATCAGAGAGAGAAATCCTGACTCGCAGCCAAATCATCTCACAGGACCTCAGAGACTGACTCATTCACGCAATACTCAAACAGAGCCATAATGACACAGCATGTCTGTTATTCGCACTTACAGTATTAATAAATAATAAGTGTATTCATAGGGAGTGCTAGTCTGTTTAATGAGTACCTGATGGATGACTTCCCTACTGTGAGTGTGACGGTTCCCTGCTGAAGGTAGTAGATTACTGTCAAAATCACAGTTTCACCTCATTAAACTAAATGCAACAAATCTGGCAGCAGTCTGCTAGGTTGAGATGCTTTGGTAATTAAGATGTGTGTGGAGAGTGTCATCGTCGTCATGATGAAAATCCAGTTACTGGACCACGTTTGTATGCACAACATTTTCTGACTGAAGTCTATTTGCTTTTTAAGCCTTCTGTGTTATCAAAAATGACATTTACGTCTGCCACAATATTCCCGCTTACATGTAACCACACCTCAAATAAGTGAGGTTATTCAGTGTGCACTTGTAGTATACCTGAAAGTGTAATAAAAGAAAAACTGTACTTGCGGATCATTCATTCATTCTTCAATTTTTCTTTGGCTTTTATTCCCTTTATTCATTAGGGGTCACCATAGCAGAATGAACCGCCAACTTATCCAGCATATGTTTTACACAGCGGATGCCCTTCCAGCTGCAACCCAGTACTGGGAAACACCCACACACTCTCACATTCACACTAATACCCTATGTTCAATTCACCTGTACCGCAAGTCTTTGGACTGTGGGGGAAACCGGAGCACCCAGAGGAAACCCATGCGAACACAAGGAGAACATGCAAACTCCACACAGAAATGTCAACTAATCCAGCCGGGACTCAAACCAGCGACCTTCTTGCTGTAAGGTGACAGTGCTAACCACTGAGCCACCGTGCCACCCCTACTTGCATCAATGATATTAATTACAAATAAATAAAAGGCCAAGCACTGTTATAAAATTGTAGGTCCATTTGGTAGGTTAATAATAGATATATTTTTTATAAATTAAACATGAACTACAAAAAAAACTAAGATTATGTGTGGGTTTGTATGTCATTGTGATTGATTGTAAAATAGGAAATTTATATGAACATAAATATGAACTTTATAACTCACAATTACTCAAAACAGACGTCAAAATATCAAATACTATTCAGATGAGATAAAATGTATATTATTGCATAAAGGTTTACTCTCACAATGGTTTGTAGGCATACATTTGAAGATTTAATTCCCTAAAGTAAGTGAGATATTGTAAAATATTACACAAAATAAATAAATAAATAAATAAATGCACAAAAAAACTATAATTAAATGTGTAGGTACAACAATCATATAAACAACAACAATCCATATGTCTGTATAAATTTACATTTAGGGCCATGACTAGACTTAATCTGAATATCCATATAGCTTAATATAAATATGTCTTTGCACATATTTTCAAGTAAGGGTAATTCAATTTTTTATATATAATTCTTATTTGGGCGTCACGGTGGTGCAGTGGGTAGAACGATCACCTCACAGCAAGAAAGTTGCTGGTTCGAGCCCCGGCTGGGTCAGTTGGCATTTCTGTGTGGAGTTTGCATGTTCTCCCCGTGTTTGCGTGGGTTTCCACCGTCAGTGAGTTAGTAATTAAACTGAAGACCACGAACGCGCATCAGTGGTGATGTTCTCTTTCTGTGTGAGTGTGTGTGTTTGCTTGCTTACTCAGCTCAGCGGGGTAATGACCGCATTACTGCCTAACAGCATTAGGCTTGGTTTTCAAAAGAATGCCTTTAAAAGCCAGAGAGACTTGCTCTTCTCACATATGGGTTGGTTTAGCCTCCACTACACACTCAAGAGGAACTTGGGAGAGACCCGTAAAAATATTTTAAACTTCAGCATCTGCCTTCCTCGTCCTCAAGTACAAACTCTGTGCATTGTCTCGTGTGTTTTACTGTTCACGGTGTTCAGCAGATGTCAGTAAACGGCCGCGCTGTGCTGTAAGTGTCATGGCCGCTGGCTGTTTATTTCGCCGTCTGGATTCGGCGGTAAACATTCACGATCAATCATTTAGCGCAAGTGAACATGGTTGACAAGCCACTTCACCAGCTCATCTGTCCATAATACATAATACACCTGGCGCTGACTAATGTTGTTATAAACCATAAATGTTACTTTTATTATGGGGTGAGTACATATAGCTTCAGACATTTAGCTGCATCTTCAATTAGACTATACAAAATAACGAAAATGTATTCAAGGTGATATAGTGTGGGATTGTGGACTCAAAGAATGTTGAGTCATTTACACGTAATCATTTAGCAGACACTTTTTTCCAAAGCGACTTACAATTGAGGAAGCATTCAGCGATTCAACAAGAAGAGGCAATGCTTACATGTGCTAATTATATAAAGGAACTGTAAATGCTCAGAGAATTAAGTGAAGGCTGTGGGTGTTCTTTTATAGAGAGAGGAGAGTTTCTACAGGTAGCCTAGTTTGTCAAGCCCACTCACATGTATGAAACACACTTCATAAATTAAGTTTTTTTCTTCTTGTTCATATATATATATACAGTGTAGCAGGCTCTCATTAGAGACCTTGTGAAAAATACAATAATAATACAATAATTAATGTAAATGAAATAAAAGGTCACTCACTATGTTACATTCCAAGGTCGTATAGAGTCAAATATTATTTTACAAAACAGAAAAAAAAAATATTAAGTACAAATGAACCACAAAAAATTACAACATATTCAGTAGGCTATATATAGAGACTTCCCTATACGGCAGTCTTTCATTAGAGGGACGCTAAAGAGCAGGTGTGTGAAGGTGTGAATAAATGCTGCATCAGTTTCTGTCCTGTAGCGCCACTGAGCGTCTGAAGCTGGTCATTGAGATTTACTCATTCAATCATTTTCTTTTCGGTTTAGTCCCTTTATTAATCCGGGGTCGCCAGATTAATAGATTCGCCAGATTCATTATTTAGCCAATTTATCCAGCATATGTTTTACGCAGCGGTTGCCCTTCCAGCTGCAACCTATCATGGGAAACATCCATACCCACTCATACATACACAACGGACAATTAAGCTTAACCTTTAGCGAATGTCTTTGGACTTGTGGGGAAATCCGGAGCACCCGGAGGAAAACCCACGCGAACACGGGGAGAACATGCCAACTGACCCAGCCGAAGCTCGAACCAGCGACCTTCTTGCTGTGAGGCGATCGTGCTACCCACTGCGCCACCGTGACGATTTACCCAAAAGAAATTTCACAATATACAACAGCATCATTATTTAGCCTACACGAAAAGGTCGGATTCGGGTTGTAAATGCAGCAAAACTGCATTTTACTGCTGTTTAAATGAAATAAATCAGTTCGTCTTAACCCCACTGACTCAAAGATTCTCCATTTTCCAACACACAAGTTTTCAAGCTTTTTGCTTATTTAAAAAAGATTAATATAAATAAATTATCCAAAATAATAAGAAAAGATCATTAGAAAATTGCATACAAATTTGTATTTGTTTGTATTAAACGGATAAAAAACAAAAACAAATTACATTAAATTAACGTATAACATTAGGCTAAATAATAATATTGTCATCAAAATGAATACATAATAAACAAGTAAATAAATGTATAATAAATACACCATCAATAAATACATGCAAAATAAATAAATGCACAATATATAAACAAACTATTAGATAAAAATAAATAAATACACATACATGCATACTGAATGAGTTAATTCGAATGAGTAAATTAGGTTTGTTCCCTCCTGCCTTCCAAATAATATTTTAGAGCTGATTATATTATGTTTTTTTAATGTATGGTGTGTAATTGGGTCTCATACAACAATTATGTAATGGTTTCATTTTATTTATTGGTATTTTTAGCATTTTAAATGTGTTAGCTTTAAAATAACAGCATAATTTCAGCCCATTTTGTGACTGCAGATGATGATTTAAAATGACTGAACTACCCTCATGAAATTATTACATGAAAATACTATAGTAATTATAGTAAATACTATAGTACTTTTTAACTATACTATAGTGAAGTATATAATATTTACAACAATTTGTTAATAAATGCTATGCATAGTGTAGTATTAACCAGTATGGTAAACTGTAATAAATACATTAGAATACTTCAGATTTTACTACAGTAAACTGTGGTGTATTGTAGTACATTATATAAAGGTACTGGGGAATTTGCTTATATTGTAAGTAGTTGTATTGACACAGCAACTATAGAATTATCACAGAGGATTTATTCAAGTGCTAGCATGGTTCAAACCTATAGTACTTAATATAATTTAAGTTTATAGAAAAATGTTCTGTCGTATTTTATTGGATAAACTAACTCTGAAATAATAACCTCTTTAAGCAACATTATAAATCAAAAACAAACGTTTCTCTGTTCTTAAAATATGCTAAACTATGTTAAACTGGGTTTCCCAGTAATGGGTTGCGGCTGGAAGGGCATCCGCTGCGTAAAACATATGCTGGATAAGTTGGCGGTTCATTCCACTGTGGCGACCCCAGATTAATATAGTGATTTAAGCCGAAAAGAAAATGAATGAATGAATGAATGAATGAATGAATGAATGAATGAATGAATGTTAAACTGGTTTGCTGATGTTCCAACCCTATGCTTCCAACACAGGTTTATATTGGTATGTGAAAATTAATTTGACATTTAATTAAAATACTAACCATAATAAAAAACTCTTCCAGCAAGCACTTGTCATATATTTAATATAATTTACCAGCATGTTACAGCTAAATAATCTGATTTGTAAACGATAGTAAAATAGGGTTGACATTCACACTGGTTGGCTTTAGGACCCAGAGAACGACAGAAGTGAAAAGAGTCACATGACTGTCATGTTCAAAGAGAAGAAACGCTGCAAATCTATTGAAGGGAGAAAGTGCTTTATGCAAGATGAGAGAACGGAAAAGTCTGAGCAGTTTTAATATTATTTCCTGACACATTACCGTCGCCGTAATGTCAAACGAAAGATCGTTACTGAGTGTGATCCGTTTGATTTAGAGATGAAGCCACTCAATACTTTCGTTTTAACAAGTCTGTGCCTGTTGACAATAAGCTCTGTGTTGGTAAGTATCTGATTCAAATTACACATCCTATTGTTTTATAAGCAAATGGAGAGATTGTGAAATGTGTAATCGCTTATAGAAAACCTACAAAAAATCAGTGGAGTTTAAAATGTCAACATTGTGTCAGTAAATTTCATCCAGGGGGAAAAAATACATGTAATATACAATCTTTAAAAATAATAATAATAATAAAAGAAACTATACGGTTTGTATTTAGAAACATACTTAAAATATTGATTTATGCTTATAAAAAAAGTCTGAGTCTTCTTTGTAGTGTAGAGTATATTAGTATACTTACATTACAAAAATATACAAATGGTACAAGTATACGTTTTCCATTTATAAATACATAAATGGAAAACGTACAAGTATAATTAAAACCAAAATTAATTAAAAAAAGAATAATAATAAAACACTTGCGCTATTAGTATTAATCTAGTAAGCTATACCTAAAAGTTCCCCTGTAGTTCCTTGACAGGACATATACATTCCGAAGATGTCTATTTGATGTTTGTGTTTACATCTGGAAGACGTATTTATTAGAGCATTTGCTCATCTGCAATCTTTCATACGTTAAACAGACATTCAGAACATGACTTTAAGATGTTTAAAGTTTAGTATGTTTGTACAGCAGACCTTTTTATACCTTTGAAGATGTTTCCCTGACCAACTGATCTCTAAAATACATCTTGCAGCCGTGCAAAGATCTAGTTGTAAAGCCTAGATGTGTAGTATACCTAAAATTATATTTTTATAAATTGTAAAAATAAAAAAAAGTATAAAAAAGGGGGCCAGTTTAGTTCCAAGAACCATTGAAATAAACCACCTACATGACTATTAGTACATTGATATTAGCATAATTACTATGTAAAGCTTTACGTATACTTTAGTCTAAGTATTTTTTGTTATTGAACTATGTTTAAAATAGTTAGATAATTTTGTGAGAAGTGGAACACCCTGTAGTTTTTTAAACTCCCTGATTTGTTCTGTTTTAAGGCAGATTTGCGCTCATTTTCCATCGACTACAAGAACAACTGCTTCCGAAAGGATGGAAAGCCATTTCAGTACATCTCAGGAAGCATCCACTACTCGCGTATCCCTCGGGATTATTGGCAGGACCGGCTGCTCAAGATGTACATGACTGGACTCAATGCCATTCAAGTGTACGTGAAACAAACACTACATACTGTACACTCACGTTACACACCTTGCCAAAATCTTTGGTTTGTTTACATACAGGTATGTGCCCTGGAACTTCCATGAGACTGTCCAAGGTGTGTACAACTTTGCAGGAGACAGAGACCTTGAGTACTTCTTGAACTTGGCCAATCAGACCGGGCTGTTAGTCATCCTGCGACCAGGGCCGTACATCTGCGCAGAATGGGAAATGGTAACTGCTACTTCCCCATGTTACTAAATTTGAGATGCAATGCTGTCATGCATTTGTGAATGTTCTAATGAGAATGGTTTTCCAGCAAGTGTGTTTTTAAAAAGAATATATCATGCAAAAATGATGAGATTTAGGTACTTTCCACCATAGAACACAAAATGAGATGTTTAGCATAATGTTCATGCTGCTCTTTGAAGTACAGTAAAAGTGAATATTTACCAAAAAATGACATTATTGCATTATAAATGTAGCTTATACAATTTGTTACAAAAAATGAGTTTCCTGAAGTAATACAATAAGTTTGTGAAAGGAAAAAAAAGTTAATATACAGAAAATAATACAATTTAAAAAAGCATTTATTTATTTTTTTACAGAAAAAAACTAATGTGCAAGTTTTTTTGCTTCTATTATGAATTTGTTTGTATTATGTTAAAGGGATAGTTCACTCAAAAATAAATATGCTGCTATTCTATAGTATTTGCTTTTAATACTATAGATGTCAATGGTTACCGGTTTCCAACATTCTTCAAAATATCTTCTTTTGTGTTTAACAGAAGAATAAAACATTAAACCGACTTGGAACAAGTCAAGGTGACTTAATGACAAGGTTAATGATGACAGAATTTGTATTTTTTGGTGAACTATTCCTTTAATATAAAAAATAATGTACAAATAAAATATGATATTAATATGATAAGGCTAGCCATAAGCTAGTATGCTCTAAAACAAGGACAAAATGTAGAAAAATAAAAGCATTCATTCAACCTTACAGTCTCTGACTTTCACCAAAATGGCGCAGTGATTTTGATGACATCACTCTGCACAGTTTTATTTCTGTATCTATCAATTAAATAAGGATGATTTGATTTGTAACATTAGTAAGAATTTGTTCTGGTCACAACACAAAAGACAGGTGCGTGATTGCTATTTTGTGAGCTGTAAAATTGTGGGTTTCCATCTATCCTCTAGGGTGGTTTGCCTGCCTGGTTGCTGCAAAAGCCCAACATTATCCTCCGTTCGGCAGACACAGGTATATGTTATTTCTGAATAAGACATGACCTCACACGGGCTCAGGTCTGTCTTTAATAGTAGCGTTTGTCTTTTTCAGAGTATTTACAGGCAGCGAGCGACTGGTTGGCGGTGTTGCTTGCCAAGATGAGACCGTGGCTGTATCAGAATGGAGGAAATATTATCAGTGTGCAGGTACATCATTTGGCAAGTATGCAAGCCAAATGTACTCTATGGATTTTGGTTAGGTGTAACATACATATTTGTGTGTGTGTTGAACAATTACAGTGTTGGTTTAACCACAGGACATAGTAACTTCTAATGGTATCAGTATTGATTCTTAAAATCACAATATCAGTATTTTAGTCTATGCTCTTTAAGTTAATCATGGATAAAACTTCACTAGACATTATATAGTGCACCTCATATCCAGTATTTTCAAATTCTGTCCATTTTAGCAGGAGATTAATCAATAAATGCTACAGCTCATAAGTTCAATGGAGAAATTCATTTTAGAGAAGAACATTTCTTTAAATGTTTGCTCTATATTAGTCTATATTGAGATACACAAATTGCATGACATGAAATCAAATACAAATGGAAAAGAGAGAAAAACAAATAACAGAAAAAGGTGTGTGTCTTTATGCGTGCACGTGTGTGCATGTAAAGGTAACTGGGTGGACAGATCAAAGTATATAAACAAGAGAACATAAACAAATATACAACATAAACAGAACATATAATATATAGATAGAACAAAATAATGGAACAAAGCCAATCAGTGGTGGAGAAAAAGGTAGTTGATCCATAATAACGTTAATACAGCGGGGAAATTTTGTATTGAACTCATCACTGTTGACTTGAAATTTTCCCCAGATGTTGGTATCAATCAAAGAAATCCATATATGCAAAGAAAACACGTCTAATTAGTTTACAAATTAAGTTGATAATAAACTGAAATGATGCAGGGAAAAAGTATTGAACACATGAAGAAAGGGAGGTGAAAGGCAGTGAAAGCCCAGCCAGCAGCTGAAATCTCTCAGTAGTTTTTCAGCAACCCTCTGCCCTTCCTCATTGTAAATGAATATTAGCTGCTTCAGTCCAACATCTACATTAGCAGGACGATGAAGATGAAACCAGGGTAGACATTTTAGCAAGACTATGATCCAAAATACAGCCAAGGAAACTGTCAAATGCTTTCAAAGGAAAAATCAAGCTGTAGAGTGGCCCAGCCAATCACATGCCTTTAATCCAATATAAAATACAAAATAAAGATCAGATTTGATAGACAAGACCCACAGAACCATCAAGATTTTTACACTTCTGAGCAATTCATGTGACTTCATTCTCCATTTATATAAAGTATTAAATATGTTTCAGTAGTTCAGTACTTTCTTCTTGTGTCATTCCATTGTTATTACACATAATTCATTTTTCAGGGTTTTTGTTGTTTGTTTTGTTTTATTTCTATGTTTGCTATGTTTGTATTGTTTACCAAAATTTGGTTCAATTCCATCCCAACAGCTACTTTAGAAATATTGTTCCCAGGAAAAAAAATATGACGTGTTCAATACTTATGTTTCCCCGCTGTATATGTGTATGTATGTATGTATCAACAAATAAATATCAATCTTTTACATTTTAATCCTTAAATTTTATATATATTTAAAGATATTTATGTGCTGCTGCGCATCTTTGTATGTGTAATAAGCAGCGTGTACATGCATTTTGGACCTGCCTAAAGGCACATATCACTAAGGCATTCTTTAAATAACCAAGAATAATAATAATAACCCTGCAACATTGACTTTAAACCAGATATTGTTGGTCAATGGTGCGTTCCATTTCAGTTGCCACAAAATAGCAACACGCCAACAATACGCCCTAACACACCTCTACATTTGACGCCCTAACACACCTCTACATTTGATTTGTAAAAGGTCTGCTAAGTTTACAAGAACAAAGTGATAAAAAATAGAAAATAAATGTATTGTGTCTTTTAAAAATAAGTTCAATTAATTCTGAACTGCTGAAATGAGTTAATTTTCATTTCGTAGTTGTTCTCATGTTATATCATCAGACACAGCCTTGAATTTACATAGTAAAATTCTGACTCTCTACAGCAGGGGTGTTTAAACTCGGTCTTGGAGGGCCAGTGTCCTAAAGAGTTCAGCTCCAAGCCTAATCAAACACACCTGAATCAGCTAATTAAGCTCTTACTAGATATACTAGAAACGTCCTGGCAGGTGTGTTGAAGCAGGTTGGAGCTAAATTCAGCAGGACACCGGGCCTCCAGGATTGAGTTTGGACACCCCTGGTCAGAAAGCTCCTGTCGGTTCGTTTCTGAAACAATCGCTGTTAGCTGTAATAGACCAATCAAAACAGACTGTGCCATCTGACCAATCAGAGCAGAGGGGATTTAGAATAATGAATTTTTTAAAGATTCTTCGAGAAACAAGCTAGTTTTACATGTATATTTTGATGAAATATCTATTATTGGGGATGGAGTCAAATGGACTTTTCTAGTCATCTCATCTTACATTAATCAAACTGACTAAAATATTAAGTTCAACTTTGTAAAACTTAAATAAATTGTTGAATATTAAAATAAGTTAAAGCAACATAAAAGTGTTTGTTGTCTTGACTTTTTGTCATTACATATTTTACAGTGTGAACAAAACATTTTAAATGATATAATATGGGCACTTTAATTATTTAATGTCTTATGTTTTTTATAAATGTCATGAAAGCAAGTTATGAAAGTCACCGTGTAGATCAGGGGTTTCCAAACTTTTCTGCTGCATCTGACGCTATTGCTGAGTCGTACATTTAATGTAATCTCCCCGGGTGTCACAATCCATTGGGAAAAAATAACTAGCGAAAAGCTGATGGCTTTTTATTAGCATATTTTTTTAATATAACAATTATCATTGTCTCGCGACCCCCACTTTGAGAACCACTTGTGTAGATTATTGTATTTCAACTCCAAATTTCAAGCAAATTTGCACACAATTATTCATTTAAATGTGTTGATTATTCTACCTAAGAATAAACAGCAGTTGAATTGATTAGTTTGGGCTGTGTTATTAGTCTTTTATAAGCTCAGACTTTTTATCCTTAGGAAAATTGTAAATATGATTTAATTTATTTGAAGAGAGCAGTACATTAGTACAATAAACATCCGTTTATTTAGAAAGTTTGGGGTTTTTTCCCCCTGGATGAACCCTAGTGACACGGTGACAGCTGGGTTTGAACCTACAGTCATTCTGTTACCAGCTGAGATATTTAACCACTAAGCTGCTCCACCCAAAGAGAAAAAAATCCAAATAATATGTACTGCCCACGCAATTGTACTTATTACAGTAACTGATGCTCATGTATTGTAGGACTGAGGGCATGTACATAATAATTATGTTTGGTGTTGAGATATAAACAGTGTTTTACGGTATACTGACACATTTTTTCTCTTTTATGAATGAGGTGGAGAACGAATACGGCAGTTACTTTGCTTGTGATTATAACTACATGCGGCATCTCCACACTGTGTTCCGCTTGTTCCTGGGAGAAGACGTCATTCTCTTTACTACAGACGGAAACACGGATAAAGAGATGAGCTGCGGCACACTTGAGGGCCTTTATGCCACTATAGACTTTGGGACAGGTAAAAAACAAAACAAAACAAAACAAAAAAAAAAAACAAAGTGAGGTTTGTTGACATTGTTGAAGTACTTTTAAGACATTTTAACTTTTATTTGAGGTTTTTTTGACCATTGCATATACATTCATTCATTCATTTCGGCTTAGTCCCTTTATTAATCTGGGGTCGCCACAGCGGAATGAACCGCCAACTTATTCAGCATATGTTTTACGCAGCGGATGCCCTTCCAGCTGCAACCCATCACTGGGAAACATCCACACACACCCATTCACACACATACACTACAGACAATTTAGCCTACCCAATTTACCTCCAAAACCGGAGCAGCCGGAGGAAACCCACGCCAACACGGGGAGAACATGCAAACTCCACACAGAAATGCCAACTCACCCAGCTGAGGCTCAAACCAGCAACCTTCTTGCTGTGAGGCGATCATGCTACCCACTGCACCACCGTGAGGCCCCATTGCATATACAGTAATAGCATAAATAAGAATTTCAGTCCTAAGTTAGTTTGAAAAGATGGCAAGATACTTTTAGGGGTAACGTTTTTTGAATGAATTGTCTTTACATAACAGCGAATTATTTGCTGAGAGAAACGGACAGAAATCCACAGGCAATTATTTGCTATACAAAATTATAGTTTACATTAATAGTAATGCATTTTAAGTAATAAATATAAAAGACAAAAAACTTGAAAATTTTGATATAATATTCAGTAAAAAAAAATGTGTATAAAAATACAATAAATTAATAATAATAAAGAAAACGATTATAATACATTAAATAATAACGAATATATAGGTGAAATACAGGGTTTTAAAACTTTTATATAATTAATATTTAGCTTAAAAAACTATATAAAAATACAATAAATTAATAATACATTTTAATTAATAACGAACCTATAGGTGAAATACAGGGTTTTAAAAAATGGATACATTTAGTTAAAAACAAGGCGTATAGAAATACATTAAATTAATAATAATAAAGAAAACAATTATAATAATACATTAAATAATAATGACTATATAGGTGAAATTTATAAAAATACAACAAAGAAATAATAATACATTTTAAGTAATAGAAAATAAATACAATAAATTATTAATAACACGTTTTAAGTAATAAATATGTAGGTCAAAGACAAAGATTCAAACATCAAACGTGAAAATAAATAAATAAATAAATGAAATGTTATTCCATGTATTTAAATGTGTCATGACCATCATCTTTTAAAGTTTTACTTTTTTACATCTTTTAAAAATGATTGCATATCAATTATCAGCACTTAAACACAAACCAATCAATATCATTTTTTATCTTAACCTCTGACAAGTACCAAAGAAGGTCTGCACTCAATCATTTATTAAATAAATCTTAGGAGAAAAGAAAAATGTAACATTTCGGTTGTGTGCCTTCTTCATAATCTTAATCTCTGTAAAAAAAATGTAAATAATTAATAATACACTTATAAAAAAAAATAAAAAGTCACACAAAGTCAAAGTAAAACGATTCAATTTGTTTTACCCTTCAGACACAAATATCACTACAGCCTTCATCCGACAAAGGAGATTTGAGCCTAAAGGCCCGCTGGTAAGTACGATAGAGAGAACATTCATACATTAATTGTCTGTTATTCAGCAACAGTAATTCATGTCTTCATTTCAGGTGAATTCAGAGTTTTACACCGGCTGGTTGGATCACTGGGGAGACAAACATGCTTCCGTGGACACTAACAAAGTGAGCAAAATGCTGGGAGAGATGTTGTCCATGGGCGCCAGTGTCAACATGTAAGACACTTTTTCAAAAGAATAATTGAAACATATTTGTGTGTGTATTTAAATAGATGCTTCACCCAAAAATGAAAAGTTACTCACTATTTACTCCCCTCAAGTGTTTCCAAACATTTATGAACACAAAAATATGACATTTTGAAGAAAGCTGAAAACCTGTAATCATTGTCTATTAAAAACAAATACTATGGAAGTCAATGGTTACAGGTTTCCAACATTTTTCTAAATATCTTCTTTTGTGTTCAACAGAGGAAAGAAACTCTTAAAGGGTTGAAACAAGTAAAGGATGAGTAAATGATGACAATTTTCATTTTTTGGGTGAACTATCCCTTTAACGTATGCATTTTTTAAAGTTCACTTCTAATACATGATGATATGTAGTATATATACAAAGTTTTGTTTTCTAATCACAGGTATATGTTTGAGGGAGGAACAAACTTTGGCTACTGGAATGGTATGTCTTATATCTCAGTGCATATTTTCATGCGGTAACGCAGTCATCGTAATGTGTCAATGCAATGTTTGTCGTTCACAGGAGCGGATCATGATACCAGGTTTCGGTCTGTGGTCACCAGTTACGATTACAACGCACCTCTATCTGAGGCCGGAGACCCCACTGACAAACTGCTAGCCATCAGAGATGTCATTAAGAATGTAAGTGTACTGCATGTACATTACAGTCTGAATGTCAGAGTCAGAATCGGAAACATACCATGAATTTGTATACACAGTGTAACAAAATGTCAGGGTAAGGGTAAACACAGGTAATGGAGTTAAAAAATAAGTAAATAGAGAAGACAAGAATATACAAACTGACCAATGTATGTACAGGTATATCACTATATACACACACACCATTGTATGTACTGCTGAATGTCCAATTCATCTCTGGTGAAACTAATTGCAGAAATGCAATTAAAGATGGGACAAACTAACAAAAATACCAAAAACTTAACTGCGACAGTCATCGTCGAAGCCATCTTGGATCTATATGATATGAAAACAATGTCGAAAATAATAACGAAAAAAGGATTTGATAAGAAAAAGGTTTTGAAAGAAGTCCCTTTTTGAAAAAAAGGCAGTATAAACAGTTATATTGTGAAATATTATTATTTTTATTATTCAAGAACATTCATTCATTTTCTTTTCGGCTTAGTCCCTAAGCTTAGTCCCTAACACGGGGAGAACATGCAAACTCCACACAGTAATGCCAAAAGACCCAGCCGAGGCCCGAACCAGCAACCTTCTTGCTGTGAGGCGATTGTTATTCAAGAACATTTCTTATTAATGTTGAAAGTAGTTGTGCTGATTTGTTTTACATGATAGCAATTTTTAAACATAATAAATGACTTTACCATTTCTTTCAACCATTTAAATTCTGCCACAATTTAATCATCCTCCACTTGTTTGAGTTTGTTTTCTGTTAAACACATATGTAAACATTCTGAAGAATGTTGCAAAGCAGCAGCCATTGAGACTTCCGTAGTATTCTTTTGCTCTATGAATGTCAATGGCTGCTTTTTTCCAACATCATTATTCAGAATATTTTCATTTAGTTTTATCTTTCATATCTTGTTTTACACAGAATAAAGATAATACATCTGAGTTCATCCACTTGAATGAGTAAATAGTGAGGAAACTTTCATTTTTGGATGAACTATCCCTTTAATCCATCCATGATGAGTAATAAAATTTCATTGAACCTAATCTTTTGAACATTGGTGTAATAGACATCCAGTAATAGAAAGGAATTTGCTTATTATGCTGATGTACACTACCATTAAGAAACATTAAGATTTTTTAAATGTTATTGTATTAAAAATGACGTTTGTTTTCAGTTTCGTGATATTCCAGTTGGTCCAATGCCACCAGCCACCCCAAAACTTGCATATGGCTTTGTCACACTTCACAAGGTACTTATATTTTACACAGCAAAACATTATCAATTTGCACAATTTATTTTTTACCCATCCAATCAATCTTCCTCTGTCCCTACGCACTTTCAGGTTGGCAACATTAGCAGCTTGCTGGATACGCTATCACCTCAAGGTCCAGTACGATCTCAATACCCCTTGACATTTGAGGAGATTAAACAAGTTAGTATATCTAAAGTTAAAGTAATTAAAGAGTACAGATGCAAAAACTTCTAAATGCTGTCTACAATTGTCTTCTAAAATGAGCATTTTTCTCAGGCTTGTGTGTAGGTTCAGTCATTTCCATTTTATGCAAAAAATAAGTTATTTAATTCGTCTTTAAAGTGAAATAACTCTACATAATCATAGGCACTTAGAGTTTTTTGCATCTGAACTCTTCAATTGTAAATCATAATGTGTTGTGTGTCTTGTCATAAATGGCTATCTGCTTGTTAAGTCTGATATCACAGTTTCCGGGTCCAAGCGCACTGTCAGATGCCAAAAGTGTCAGTGTTCTGTCCTGTCCATGTGCTTTTTGTTATCGTCATGTGATTCATTTGTCCTTTTCCCGCCACAGTCAGTGTTCATTTGTCCTACCTGTGTTCATCCCTTGTGTGTTATTAGTTTAATCATCCTCTTGTCTATTTATACCCTTTCATCTATGTCCGTTGTAGTCCGGTATTTTGGTTGCCTTGTCCCGTCTGCCTGTATCCAGTGTCTGTTATCCCGTAAGTGTTGTTTAATAAACCCGTTTTTGTTATGATATCCCGTGTTCGTCTCATCATGTCTCCCGTCAACGGAGCGTTACAAAAAGCAAATAACAAATGCTATTAATATATGCTCGCAGTGTACTGTAATACTATTGAAAATCATGATGGTAATGTTTATAGCCATGCCTGATCTCAGATGGTCAGACAGTGATTCATCTTTCATAAGTGGTTAAAATGTAGGTGTCTGGAATGCAGCAGGTCCAGAGACTAGTTACACCATGAATTTGTAAAAGATTCACTTTAATGTGTAAAATGTACAAAGCAGTGGTCATAAATTGATATTTAGAGGGTTTTTGAGCTTGGACCCAGAAACAGTTTTCCATATGACACTACTTAACAAGTACTGGTGTTATGTCAACTGTGTGCAGTACTATGGCTTCCTGCTATACCGAACGACTCTGCCGCGGAATGTTCCCGAGCCAACCCCTCTCATCTCGCCCCTCAATGGCATCCATGATCGCGCATACGTCTCTGTGAATGGGGTGAGCAGACCACTTGTTTGGGTCACGCCAACACAAATGTTTTTGTTCTCACCACGGGAGTCAGGCACTACAACAGTGGGTTAAACGGAGCTTAGATGTGTACACTTTCTATGCACTGGCAACCACCCACTGGAATTGAATTAAAGTACGTTTAGCATGAGATAAAAAGAAACAAAAGACAAAGATGCTTTGAGTAGCAGCGTTTAAGAAGCAAATTCCATTCATCCAGGCCAGTAGGTGCCAGTGAAGAGATTACTGTGGCAAATTAAACTAACTGTACTTTGATGCCGTTTATGCTAGTGTTTTTAGTTTTAAAGCAGCATTTTAGAATGAAAATGCCACTCGTCTAGACTGGTATGTTTATTATGTTTCAGAAAAACGATATCTGTTCACATTATACAGACTAAATTGCATGATGCGTGATTATTCATACTCATTGGTCATGGATGTATTTTGCTGCTTGCGTACTTGCTGTCTACCAGTTTGCGTATTATATGAGAGGAGCTTGACAAACCAGGGATATGCAATAATCCAGAAAATCAATTAAAGAGAGATGGTGGATAGCCACGTCTCTGTTTTCAATTGGTCTATACTGAAACAGAACACCAGAATTTCCAAAAGGAAACAAGGTTTTTGGTGGAGGTTTTTTGCCACCGTAGTGTAGATGCCAGGCATAGCTGTTACAAAATGTAGTTTTGTTTTTTAAAAAAGGAAATTGCATTAGTATAAAAGCAAAACACGAACCAAAAAAATGACTAGGGCTGCTTTAAAAAAAAAAAAAAGAAAATTCCCATACTTCTCTACTATATAGAAGGTGATAACATTCTGATCATAAGTGTAAAAGTACCTAAACATCTGCCAATATTCTGAAATATGCATATGATGGACAGTTTACTATCCCGTGAGTTCACTGGAGGGAATAATAAGTAAAAAAATCAAGTTAATATGTGTCAGGAAATGCCGGTTTGCACACATTGGTCTATATCTGCTGAAAGCAATGTCCGAACTTAACAATACAAATAAAACATTGGCATATAGGATATGACCCAAATTGAATCAAATTGTACCCATAAGGGGCTACAACCTAAAAACACTTGAGAATTTAGCTACTGTTTGATTCTAAAGCTGAAAAACGGTATACATGCTAATGTGTTACATAAATAACACTCAAATCAACAAGCATCTGAATACCTTAATATGTCCTCATTTCCTATTTTAAAAGAGTTGACTGTTTTGAAATGTATTTTCACAAGCTGTTTCATCAAACCCTAACAAGCAGTGTCAGTGTAGATTTCAGACTGTAGATTTTGCAGCACACAGACATAATATCTGTATACACGTCAGCTGTATCTTCTATTTCTGTACATGAGCTACAGGTACTTTTTTTAGAGAAAACAGTTGAGCACCTTCAGAGCCAAATCAGAAATTCTCACAAAATCAAACTCCTCAACGTGTTTTATTATATGCGATTATACTTCAAGACTTGCGAATATGTTTGGTTAGCTAATTTCTGTTTAATGGCTAATAGGCTATAGGTCTATGCTGAACCATTAATTAAATCTTGATTTAGTTTGAAAAACTTTAGATTGAATATATTTTAAAACCAGGCATGTCTGTCTGAGCAGGTATACCAGGGGCTGATGGAGCGGGACACTGGACTGGTGATGAACGTTACGGGACGTCAGGGGGATCAGTTGGACATACTTGTGGAGAACATGGGCAGGGTTAATTTTGGCAGTTACATCAATGATAACAAGGCAAGCTGTACTAAATATGATGAGGTTAAAATTAAAAATTACATTTAGAATGAATTATGTCAAATTATGCCTTTTATCCCATCTGTTTTTAAGGGTCTCTTGGGTAACTTGATATTGGGAAATGATGTGATCGCCGATTGGTCCGTCTACCCACTGGATATTGACACTGCGGTAGCCAATGGCTGGCTGCAGTCAGCTCATTCTGGGCTGTTGATAGAAGCAGGAGATGGACCGATAATATACTCAGGAACTCTGAAGCCTACAGGCCTTGCATGGGACACTTTTGTAAAACTTAATGGATGGACCAAGGTGAGGCTCATTTGTATTGAGGGCTTGATATTAACACCCACCGACTGTAGTTTATTTCAGCGGGGGTGTTTAAAGATGCTGTATGTACGTTTTTGACACTTCTAAAGCATGAAAATGCCATAATACGTTTTAATAATGTTTAAAGTTGTACAAATTAAGTTCTTAGTAATACATATTACTAATTTTAGTTTTGATATATAGTAGTTACAATAGGAGATTTAATAAATATCTTCATGGAACATCTTGGTCTTAATATCCTAAAGATTTTTGGCTTAATAATCATAGTAATCATAGTAATAATTGTCCAATATAGTGATTTTTTTGGCTATTGCCAAAAATATACTCATGCAAAATACAGTAAGACAAGACTAGTTTTGTGGTCCATGGTCACATGTCATATCCATTATTATTCAGGACTTAAGTAACTAACACGATTTGTTTAACTTTTTTTTTTCAGGGTCAGGTGTGGGTAAACGGGTTCAACTTGGGGCGGTATTGGCCCAAGCGAGGCCCTCAGCAGACACTGTATGTGCCTGGACCTTTTCTCAGTGCCACTCAGCCAAACAACATCACAGTGCTGGAGCTGGAAAGAGCTCCACCACACTGCAGAATCCTGTTCATGGACCGACCTCAGTTGGACAACACTGGAAACAAGACATGACAACTTTACAAGAAAAAAAAAAAAAAAACATTTTAACAGCTTCAACTTCTCTGCTCAAATCAGTCAAGCCTTACATAGACAAACAATGATAACAATAATACTCAGTTCAGTTTGATTTGAATTTTACAAAAAATGTATTGCACAAAACGGTTAATTTGAGCACTCTATAGCGCTGTGTTAGTGACACTGAGCTTAACCCTTGGGTTTTTTTCATTCTATAGACTGATTTCAGCCTTAGGTAAGGTAACTTTTCACTCTTGTTAAGCTTGTTAAGTTTTATGACTGCCGAATATCGCTATGATATTAAGTCCACATTGTGGTACCAATTATGGGCAGTGTTAGAATGCACAGCCAATCACATGCCTTCTATTCACATGCTTTGGACAGTCAGTATTCAGGGAGAGGAAAAGTGATGGAAAAACTCATCAACTTGATAGCAGTCAGCAGTAAAGAAGGACATGCAATGCTTTAACCAGATCACATGCTGCTTTCTTCCAGTTAATGACGCTGACAGCGCGAATATTCTAATAAGGATGTTAAACAAGGGTTTAGGAATGTAATGTGTGAAAGTATATTATGATATTTAGTAAAACTCCAGATTAGAATAACCCAAGATTAACCATTTCAGAAGAGGCAAATCTGAGAATTCATGACTGTGCATGATTATTTACACACTTCGAAGGGTGATTTCAATCTCAAAATCATAACTCTATATAAAGCCTTTTGTGAGGCAGGCAAGATGTAAAATATTTTGATTATGAACATTCTAGCCATTCAGAAATAAAATTATTCATTTAAAAATACCTGTGATCTTTGTCTTGCTTTGAGTGGGCAAATCAGTGGTTCTCAATCCTGGACCTCACAGCCCCCGCTATGCATAGTTTATATGTATAGAGATTTGTTCCAGTTGATTGTATATGCCCTGCGAGGTCACATCACAGGATTTTCTGCCACGATTACAGTTTGGACGCGTGTTCAATTCGAAATGTAACATGCACATTACATGACTTCTATGCTAATCACATGATTGCATTTGGTTGCATTTTGGTTTGTTTTAATGAATGAAAGAAGTAAGCTGCAGGGGGCAGAGAGACGTTCACACTATGTAGGGAACATGTCGATGTCAACACAGTTCATTCTTGGAGCTCTCTTTTTATGAGCTGGCTATCGAAATCATTTGTTAAACAAAAGAGACTTTTTTTTTGAGGATTAGAGGATTCTGTGCTTTCAACCATAAATCTTTTTAAATAATAAATCATGCATCCCTCCCAAAGACATTTTTAAACACACCATGATTTTACAGTTCTGAATTCTTTTTTCTCATTTCATGTAAAAATGTAAATTTAGGTTTTTACAATACCAGTGGTTGGTCTGAAAATTTAAAAACATGCTAAACAACAGATACTAGCCACTGACATGGTTTACTCTAATATGTGCCTAGTTTGTGCTCATCAACATTCATGATTTATTAATCATTCTCCAGTTTTAAGTCATTTTTCATAGTCTCTTCATTCACGCCAACTGAGAGATCAATCATATGTTAACTGTAAAACTAACAGTCAAGTGAGATGAAGTGTGTCCAGAATATGGCAGTGCACCTTCTCCTGGTCAATAGTACCTCTGCTCTGTGTGTGAGGACGTGAGAGGTCAGGGCCGCGCAGCAGCGTTGGCTTTACGGTGGGCTTGAACACAGCGAGGCGTACAGAAAGAGTAATCCAGATATTCAAAAGGAATCTTCCCCAGCAATGACTCTCCACACTGAAAACATCTCCTGCAAAACATCAATGATTTTATTTTTTGTGTGTCAAATTAACCTAATTTACCTAAGGGCAAAGTCATTTTATTTAAAAAATAGTTCCCTTAATCTGAGCAGTCTTAGCACTTTTTTCAGGTTTGCCGTGTGAACACAAAAAATGAGGACTGCTAAGTGGTTGAAAAAACCCTCAATTTTTCCCTTTACCCCAAAACAGGCATCCATAGGAAATAAATGTAAAATACTAAAATTCAAAGCATTTCTTGGATTACTCCAATAAAAATCAATAAATCCAACACAATCAATCATATACCTAAATGAATGTCTGAGTCTATACAACGTGTCAAACACTCAAAGACACACACTTACCCACCCACCTTACAGTAAAATAGTGGCATTAAAATGCTGAAGATTTTGATATTTTTATGCCATCGTTAGCCATATTTTTAGGTTTTGGTTGACCTGAACTGACTGCAGTGATATTTTTGCTGAAGTAAAAGATATATTACCTATAACATTAAAAAAAAAAACATTTTTTACATAAACATCCACAGGCAAAACCAATTTTTAAAAAATATATATAATTACAATTTTGAAGCCTTGGCCACAGAATAAAAGCCTGTTAACAAAGAATGTGGGACGTTGTGCTTAAATGGCACTGTGGTGAAATATTGCATTGTATTTTTGTACCTATAGTGCAAAAAAGATTTCCGAAAGGATTTTTTTTTAAAACAAACAAACACCTTTTTGCCATTAATTATTATGTTTCTGTTAACACAGCCAAACATAATTAAATACTATTTCTTTAAAGATTGACAGAGTGGTGAAATGAGATGATACCTGATGTTGTTGAGTGCTCCTCCAGTTGTGGCCAGATGTTCAGCCAATCTCCTCTCTGCAGCCAGAGCTCGCTGTGTGACATCACATCATCAGCCAATAGAAAGAGGTCATTTATATAACAAAGCAACAGCAAAAAAAGAAAACGAGGGAAAACAGCCACCTTTTCTCTGTCACTGAGAGCCGTGAACCTCTTCTTTTCCTCCTCCTCTTGCTGTTTCTTAACTTTCTCTTCTTTTTGCTCTTTCTCTTTTAGCTTGCGTGCTGCTTTTTGGGCTTTCTTCTTCTCTGATTTTTTGGACTCTATTTCTTCGGTTAGGGGTCCAGGAACCTTGAACACAAAGCACAGAATGAACAGCAATGAGTTGCAGATGTTCAGATTTGGAAAAAAAAGAAGAAAAAAAAAATTAATGATTTTTCTTTTTATAAATATTTGCATTTATTAAAAGATCTGTGATCTATAGAAGGCTGTTTCTGCCATAGGATTAAAAATTATATAAAGATTACAGGTAACATTTTAATCACTTCAATATGACATTTTTTCCTCACAATTCAGAGAAAAATAATCAAACAAGTTTAAAACAAACTGAAATACAAAAATGATGAAAACAGCTAGAATAAATTCCAGTTTTGATCTCTCTATTGTGGCTTTTGTTATTTTAAGTTCTTAAAATTTCTATTTTTCTCACTTTTTCTCATCAGAATTCTGTTTAAATCTCTCACTTCAGATTTGTTTTTACTCAGAATTTGTTTCTCAGCAGTATGAAAAGTTAACTTTATTCATCAGCAGAAACAAGCTTCTACAGAGATCAAAAATAACCAACAATAACAAAACAACAACAACAATGTAATATTTCTAATTAAACCTTTGCATCTTCAACAATGTATATTCAAATTGAAAAATATACCTTCTATGTAAACCAACCTAGAAACCTTCATACAATGCGATCAGTGTACTTGTTTTTTATATTTTATATAGTAATATAATAAAAGGGACTAAGCCCAAATGAAAATGAAAGAATATAGTAATATAATAGTATATAATAGTTTTACTGTTATATGTGACATTCCTCAGAGATTTTGGTCCATATTTACATGATAGCATCACGCAGTTGCTGAAGATTGTCGGCTGCACATTCATGATGCGAATCTTCCGTTCCACCACATCCCAAAGGTGCTCTATTGGATTGAGATCTGGTGAATGCCATTCAAGTACAGTGAACTCATTGTCATGTTCAAAAAACCAGTCTAAGATGATTTGCACTTTATGACACGCTGCGTTATCCTGCTGGAAGTAGCCATCAGAAGATGGGTGTGCTGTGGTCATAAAGGGATGGACATGGTCAGCAACAATACTCAGGTAGGCTGTGGCGTTGACACGATGCTCAATTGGTACTAATGAGCAAAGAAAATATCCCACACACCATTACACCACCAGCCTGAACCATTAATACAGGGCAGGATGGATCCATGCTTTCATGTTGTTGGCATCAGATTCTGACCCTACCATCCAAATGTTGCAGCAGAAATTGAGACTCATCAGACCAGGCAACGTTTTTCCAATCTTCTATTGTTCAATTTTGGTGAGCCTGT
>CAIGQW010054217.1:4994308-5031593 GCA_903798125.1 Danio choprae | reverse complement strand
GAGGTTGCTTGTGTATATATATATATATATATATATGACAACACAAGATCAAAGAAAAGTACAGTATTTATTAGAATTTTCTTAGTTATATTTGTAACTGAACATGAGCATACATAACTTGGGACATGACAAATCAGCTACTTGCACTGAAATAAGAGTAATTATTTTTAATTTCAATTAATTTAGAGTACTTATCATTGTGTTCTATGGTGGAAATGGGGTAATTCTATCAGACAAGCTTTAAGGATTTTTTTAACTTTGAATTTTTAAATATTCTGTACCATATACTTTCTTGGGGACTCAAATAGCATCGAATAGTAAAAATTACCCGTGTCCAACATTTACCCCAATAACAAAAACAAACAATTACATAGTAGGTTGTTCAGTAGTGTTGCTGTACAATCATACCCAGACGACCCAGACAAAGTTAATTCTTCCAACTGACTGGTGAGACGTTTCTTCTCCTGCATGATGGCATCCAGTTCAAGTAGCGAATTACACAGGCCTTCATCCTTCTGGACCATCATCATCATCCTCTGGTCCAGCTCTTCTCTGCTAAAGAAAAATGAATAAAACTTGCTTCAATAAGTGCACCTGAAATCCTGATGCATTAAGCCAATTAATTACATAACAAATGATTCTATTTTGTTTATTCGCTTTAAAATAGGCTGTTTTTGTGCATAATAAATGGGTTCCTAAGGCAAATTGTAGCTCTCTAATGTAGGTCACCACTTACAAAAATAGCAATGGTTTTATTATAATAAAAATGTATAATGTATTTTCTCCGTGTGTTTATTACCATTTGTAGAATCACTTTTTGCTAAATACCCCATGGTTAACTATGGTTAGCAAACTACAAAAACATGTTTGTTTTTTTGTACTAAAACAATGGTTATAAATCATTCATCCTGGATCTTTATTTCATACAGATAATTATGGTATATAAGTATTAGGTACCATTTGTTAACGTCTTTGTTTACTCGCTCCACCTCATCATTAGTAAGCTGTAGTTCGGTTTTGGCGTCCTCAAGCTGTTTTAACAAATCCTGACACGAAAAAAACAAAACCTGAAGCAGCGTTCGTTCATTTTCGGCGGATAAATTCACGTGGGGGAAAGTTTTACCTGTATTTCTTTATCTTCCTGAAAGGTGACGTTTAAAGAGTTCTGTGGGGTCTTCATTACTGCAAAGCACGTTTTCTTCTCACACAAACCGATTTTACTGTTTGATAAACAACTTTCGCTCGACACAACGCGTGATTACTAATAAGTAATTTCCTTGAGTAAAATCTGATTGGATGATACATAACTAATTAGACTCCATGTAGTTTCATTTTATATCGATTTTAATGTTTATCTGTTCAGTTAAAACTTTAAATATAAGAGTTTGTTATTCAAGACTAATACTAATAAATCAGTGGATCCATAAGAATGATAACAACGGAAAAATAACAGACAGGAACAATCGCTAAAATTCAATATATGAACATAAACTGACTGAAAAAAGCGGAGCAAGACTACATCCGCACTATTGTCATTTCCGCTTGAAAAGGAGTTCGTACGAGCCCGGATAGCTCAGTCGGTAGAGCATCAGACTTTTAATCTGAGGGTCCAGGGTTCAAGTCCCTGTTCGGGCGAACAAGTTTTGTGGCCATATACTAAATTACATCACATATCACACAAAGAAAATAGTATTTAAGTTGTTAAAACAGGAAGAAAAAAAACAATAACGCGAAGAAAAACAGACATTTGGGTGGCCACGAGGGTGCACATTATGTAACAGAAGAAGAGCACTTAAAAGGCAACCTGCCTGACGGTAGTAGACAGCAAGTCTCAGTGCGCTGATGGAGTACACACTGCTAATCGTCCTCTTTCTAGCAGGACCATGTTTGTCTTTGCCTGCTCAGGTAACTGCATATGAGTCACATGAGAGTATTTTATGTTTTTAATAAGTAGTATAAAAACATATTTGGGTTCATTTCTCTTGCAGGTTTCCCCGAATTTTGGAGCAAGAAGGCAAAGAAGCTACTCTGGTAAAAGTGTGTTGTATTGATCAGATTACCATTATTTTGTGAAGATGAATTACATTTTTAAAAGTTTTATCTTCTTTTTCTAGAAGATATTGAAGAGAATCAAACTGCAATGGATAGGATCATAGATGTAAATGACTATCAAGGTAAAGTAATGTTTTAGCTTGTTTTGATGTAATTTCTTAATCCTCATGTGGTGAACAAAAATTCAGAAGACTGAACAACATTTTAGTTCAATAATGTTTTTAATGTAATATTTTGTATGTGTATATATAATTTTTTTAGGATGTTAAGGTACTAAATAATGTTTTTGCAGCTGTTTAATCAATTTATGACCTATTAACCACTTTTTAAGCAATTTCCAGCTTGTAAATCTCAAATGCTATGTACTACAGACAATTTTTAATTTTTATTTGTTATGTTTATATAATTGTTATATATATATATATATATTCTCGCGCTTTATTTACATATTTACAAGCTGTAAATATATTCACATGGTAGATTATTGTGGTCTGGAAAAAATATGAAACTATATATTTTTTTATTGTTTTGAAAAGTGCACAAAAATGCTATTTTCAAATTTTGTATAAAAAATATATTTGTATAGATTTATTCTTTATTCTGATCTGAAAAGAAATCAAAGCCATAAATCTAAAAGGAAAAGAAAAAAAAGTGTTTTAAATTTCAGGTTTACGCCTTTAAAAAGTTTTTAATAACGTTTTGATTGGGCGTAGTTCGCACTAGATTAAATGATTTTCCCATTAATTTCCAGACTGTTTAAATATTACTTTTATTCACATAAAAATGGACAGAAAATTCAGCGGAAGTAAAAAAACAAAAAACAAAACGATGAACTGCTTTAGACATTCCGTTGACTATAAATCTTCGAAAGACATCAACTTACTCTGACACCCTAACCTTAATCTAACAGTGTATGGCTTTAGCTAATCAACTTGTAGACGCAAAGTTGCGTTTACAGTTAACAGATAAAGTATTTTAAACATCTACAGCATATTCTCTAAATAACCTTTTGTGAATTGAAAAGGAATGCTAAGTAAAAGTAATTCATGGAATGCCAGTCATCAATGCCAAAAAAAAAGCCTTTATTGTCTGTCTCTAGGTGTCTTCTCTGTGGACGGCACCAATCTCAGAGAAGGAGATATCGCTGTGTCTGGAAGGAGTCAGAAGAACTGTTTTGCCAGGAGCTGCCTGTGGACCAAATCTGTGGATGGAAATGTCTACATTGCATACTCACTCTCTCATGCGTACGGTAAGCAGAAAACCAGACGCTTTTTATAATCACATACAGTGCCACAGTAATCACTAACTTGTGCTTTGGTTTGACAGACGATGCAGACGTGAAGAACATTAAAGAAGGCATGGAGCTCATCGAACAGGACACTTGTGTGCGCTTCGTGCCCAGAACTCACCAGAGGGACTACCTGGATATTCAGCCCAAAACAGGGTACATTGTAGAAATATACTGTAAAAGTAGTATTAAATAAACCTGTCATCTGTGATTGCTAGAAGTTTACTGCTTAAAAGTAATTTACAGGAAACTACCATATTCCATTAACTTATACAATGTGAATACAGCAATGTTTTGAAGTATTAACATCTACATTTGTACCTATGAAATGCACTGACAAAAACACAACCAAAACCAAAAGTGGTGATAAGAAAATCAAAGCTTATAACTATTAACTTTTCCACAAGCAGACAAGATACAGTACTAATTTGTAAAGGTGCTCATTCACACAACTACTAAACACCAATATGTGAACACACAGCACTAAATAGCACAATAAACATTAATCTAATAACATTTAGGCTTTTTTTTTTCTATATCTGGACAAAAGTTTGTAAAAGAAAAATGTACAGGTTTATGCAGAATGATTTTGGGAGTATAGAAACTAAAAACATGAAATAATTAAATGATTTGAACTTTTATTATTTTAATATATTGACTAAAAGAAAATATTACTTTACAAATGGTTTGTAAATAAATCATATAAACATTTGTATCTTTAGTTAATAAAATGACTGAAATTAATATAAAAAACGAATAAATAAATATTTACACACATTTACATAAGTAGATAAATAGACTGATCCTGTGTGGGCCTACATATAACTAATGTGCATAACTGATGCCAAAAATTTTTTAAAGAAAGATAATAATGTCAACAACAATGAAAAAACAAAAATTGAAGTGTCCCGCAGGGAACTGTAGGAAAGTCTATTTCCGTTTATTCATTCAATTTATCTCCAGCTTAGTCCCTTTAATCATCAGGGGTCGCCACAGCGCAATGAACCGCCAACTTATCCAGCATATGTTTTACACAGCGGATGCCCTTCCAGCTGCATCCCATCACTGGGAAACCTCCATACACTCTCATTCATTACGGCCAATTTAGTTTATTCAATTCACCTATACCGCTGTGGACTTGGAGTCTTTGGACTGTGGGGGAAACCGGAGCACCCGGAGGAAACCCACGCAAACACAGGGAGAACATGCCAACTCCACACAGAGATGCCAACTGACCCAGCCAGGACTCGAACCGGCAACCTTCTTGCTGTGAAACGACAGTGCTAACCACTGAGCCACCTTGTCGCCCCAATTTACGTTTATTCACCATATATAGTAAACATATAGTTTATTTTTTTCCTGTGGCACTTTTACACCTTTTTAAAAAATCACAGTCATTATTTTACAAGGTATAAACATCATTATTATTAACATTGGTTTCACCCTGAGTGAATTTCATTGTTTCTTATCATTAATACTGTAGGTGCTGGTCATATTTGGGGGCACGTGGCGGTAGACAAACCATTTCTCTACAATCGCCTGACTGCACCGGGTCTGGGGTCACCGTGCATGAGCTAATGCACGCTATGGGCTTTGTGCATGAACAATCCAGAGCCGACCGGGACAAGTATGTCACCATCATGTGGACTAATATATGGAAAGGTACAGTAATGTCCTTCTATTTTTATATATAAAAGTCAATATGAAGTATTGTATTTAATCTCTCACTTATTCTTCTGTTCATATATTTAAATTATATATAGACAGGCTGAGGAATTTCGAAAAGTTTAAAACAAACAATTTGGACACCCCTTACGACTACAGCTCTGTGATGCACTTTGGAAAGTAAGTCAACATACATTTGAAATGATAAGCCAAGAGATGTTCGAAAGTGCAGTTATGTAAGAATTCTTGGTCATTTCAGGTATGCCTTTTCTGAGGATGGAGAACCAACTATTGTGCCGAAAAGGAACTGGAATGTGAAGATTGGGCAGAGATTGGGACCCAGCGACTTGGATATAATGAAGATTAATAAACTGTACAACTGTAATATGCAGTAAAGTCCATACACAGCGACGAATGATCCATCAGAAGGATTATATCTGAGATTAATGCTTATTTTAACATTTTGCTTGACATAAATCGGTTGATTGTGGAGATTGCTAATATAATAATAATAATAATTAATTATTAATAATTTTATTTAGTAACCTGTAACCTACTGTTTCAGTTTATATATCCTTTCATGTTCATATTTTGACATTTTCATGTCTGAAATAAACACATTACATCAATAAAATATTTCCACACATTTCATTCATTCATTTCACTGTTTCAAATCTCCAAATGAGTTGCAATAAAATCCGTCACACTGTTGACAGTCAAATAAAGAATCAGCTGATCTAATAAATACGTATGGAGGCATCGACACTATGAATTACACAAGCTGAATTTAAAACAACCAGTTATTAGCTGTAATGCACAAATGATAAGTTTAAGAATGGGATGAGGGGTATCTACACGCACCATGTGTTTGGTATATATCGTAAACACTGCTCAAATGATTATTAAGATGCTGTTTAGGGATAAAGATGAGTTTGAAGACTAAATGCATGTGTTCTGCTTGCTCAGGGTGAATAGCACAAGAATCAGCAAGACTTCAAACTGCTATTGTAGTGATCAATCTTAAAACCGCTGAAGTGTCGAGTCACAGCTAACTGTGGATGCGAATGCTTTACAAACCCTTCATTAGGGAAATACACCAATATGAAATAATCACACAGGATGCAACTGGGTGTAAAGATGGGTGGTTCTCTGAGTAGGCATATATGTTCAGTCTCAAGGGCCTTAACTTTAGTTTAGTTTGCATGCGGTTGCACCCAGGACGCACTAAAAAAGTGACCACCAAGATGCTCTGTCTGGGTATTTTTGTGGGATTGGTGTTAGAATCCTGGTCTTTACCTGTGCAGGTAAGAACGGCCGAATTTACTTTGAAAAATAATGGTTCTTTTCTTGCCATTGATGGTTTTATGAAAAATATTAAACTTTTGTGGAATCTTTATTTTGTATTAGAATTCTTCATTGGTTCATCAGACCAGGCTGAGGTCAAAGAGAGAGTACTCAGGTAAACTACAGTAGGTATTCAACAGTATATGCTGTTATAAAAAAATATGTAAATACACTATTCCTACTCTACCCAACAGAGCAATACGTGGACCCAGAAGAGATGAATGCCATGGACAGGATCCTCAGAGCAAATCAACGTATGTGCACCACAGATGCAAATATCTATTTTGGCTTGTAAAATGACTATTTGAAAGCATGTGGTTATCATCCTCCGCCAGTCTCTAGAGGGTTTCCATTAAGAGAGGGAGACATACTGAGTCCAGGATCCCGCAGTGCCATTACCTGTCTAGGAGATTCCTGCCGCTGGCCCAAAGCTGTGGACGGATTTGTGTATGTACCATACATCATGTCCACATTATATGGTAAGTAAGTACAAGATCTCTCTAAGAAACTGCATGATGCACTATAAAAAATGCTGGGTTTCACACAATTCCTTCATGTTGTCACAACTCAAATCGATTAAGTTAACATAATTGTTTTTACAAATTTCAGTAGATTGAACATAAAAAATTAGGTTGTAGCAAAAAAAATCTTAAGAATTGTGTTGATTCAACTCAAATCGATTAAGTAGTTTGAACAAGTACTAAATGTCTTTTTTTTTGTGTGGTAAAGTGAGTCCATATGTCATTGTTCTGAATTATTTGATTTGTCTGTCCAACAGATGATATGGACAGAATCACGATAGAAACAGGGATGCTGGACATTTCCTCAGCAACCTGTGTGAAGTTTGTCCCTCGCACACATCAAGCAAACTTTCTCAATATTCAGTCTAGATATGGGTGAGTCCAATGGATTCATTTTAAAAAGTCATTTATTAATGTCCTTCTTTCTTTCTGAAAAGAAATGTATTTTCATTTTATATCGATAACTATTAAATTAAATCTATTCTACACTGTTAACAATTTCCTGTATAATCTACAGTAACTTACTGGCAACAGTTCTCCAGTTACTTATTGCAGATCAATTACAGCAAAATACTATCCTGTATTTACATTTACAGCACCATTAACCTTGCTCTATATGTATGTACAGTATTGTATACAGCAGGGGTTTTCAAACTCGGTTCTGGAGGACCGGTGTCCTGTAGAATTTAGCTCCAACTTGCCTCAACACACCTGTGCGGATGTTTCTAGAAAGCCTTGTAAGAGCTTGATTAGCTAGCCCATGTGTGTCTGATTGGGGTTGGAACTAAACTTTGCAGGACACAAGTTTGAGAACCCCTGGTATACAGTATTGTATATTGTACACAGTAATTTTCACGATGCAACTTTAAAATACAGTAACATCCTGCATAACCATCCTACAGTAAAATACAGTTCATATTACAGTTAAATGGTAATTGACAAAAATTGTTAACTGTATGCTGTTAAAACAATGGTAAAATTTGTTGACAAGCCTGTAGCTTGTGGTTCACGTGCATTTTCTGTTTATTTTCACCTTTGAAGTGCATTATGGGACCTTGATTTTGTGATGCTGGAAACTGAAAATCGAACTCTACAGATTAAAAGAGTGACTTATTATAAATTTGATTAGTTCTTATGTGAAATAATATATACAGAAATGAATCATAACAGTAAAAGTACTGGCAGCTCATGATTAGTTTTTGTCCCATAATGACCAACCCAGACAAAATATAATTTCAAAATACAACTAAATATTAATAAAAGTTACTTTGTTAAACTTTTCAACATCAACAATTCTCAAAAAGGAGATCAAGGTGTCATAATGTAAACTGAAAGAGAAAAAGTCAATAAACCAAGCTATGGAAAAGCATCTGATCTTTTGAACTTTGTATTCATCAGAATAAATATTACTCTTTACAAATGAAATATTTTGCAGCAAAAAAAGGTATTTGAGTGCTCCATTTATTCATTCACTAATAAATATTCATAAATTAATGTACACTATGTAACTTTATTAAAATTTAAGCAGGTGTATGAATATCTTCAAATTACACAACAACAGTACATATTAGCTTTTACATGGTAGTGTACATCCAGTTTAGAGATGGTAAATAGTACATACCTTTAGCACAGGTACCACCATCTTGACAGCATTTGTACCTTTTGCTTTATTCATTTATTAATATAACAATTCACTGTTTGTCCCGTCAGCTGCTGGTCATATTTGGGAATGACAGGAGGCAGTCAGACGGTCTCTCTGCAGTCTCCAGGCTGTATGTGGTCAGGAGTGGCATCCCATGAGCTCATGCACGCTCTGGGTTTTGTACACGAACAGTCCCGCTCTGACCGTGACCGCTACGTTTCCATTCTGTGGGAAAACATCATAGAGAGTGAGTTCAGCAGTGCTGTAATTATTTGAGCTGAGGTGTTTGGTATGGTAGTGATGTGTGCGGTTCCTTTTATACAGATCAAAGGCACAACTTTAGAAAGTATGAGACCAACAACCTCAATACCGCATATGACTACAGTTCTGTCATGCACTACGGGAGGTGAGTATTGAAAATCTAGTGTATAGTGTGTGTACTAATAAAACTCTTAAAGGGTTAACTCATCCAAAAATGAAAATGCTGTTATTATTTACTCACTCTCATGTTGTTCATCTTCAGAACAAAATGTTTTATATTTTAGATGAAATCCGAGGATTCTCTTTGACCCTCCAAAGACAGCAACAATCACAAGATGTTTGTCCAGAAAAGAAACCAAAAAATATTTTAAACATTCCGTGTAATTTCAGTGGTATATATGAAGCTCCAAGAACAATTTTGTGCACCAAAAAAACTAAATATGACAGAAAAATCTCTTTTTACTGTTTTTTTTTTTATATAACCTCTGAAGTCACATGAGATGTTTTGACAATGTTATTGGATGTTGCTGTCTAAGGAGCATGAGAGACCTCTCAGATTTCATGCAAAATATTTTAGATGAACTAAGGTTTTGGGGGATTGGAAAGACATGAATGTGAGTAATTTATAACAGAACTTTAATTTTTTGATGAACTAACCCTTTGATGAACTAAAGAAAATATGCAATATACATTTTAAGTGTTGCTTTTGTCTCACTTTATCAATGTGTTCATGTAAATTTCAATTACAGCACATTTTTAAAGGATGTTTTCTCAAAATTAACAATTTGGAGCCATAAATCTCCACTCGAGAAAAACTTTCATACAACAAACTTCGACATAAATAACATTTTGTATTCCAAGAAAATGCTAAAAATATTTTTTTCTGGCTTTTGAAAAGTATTTTGAATAAAATAAATTGCCCAAATCACCTCTACAAAGACCTAATTATAATTAAAATGAAGTATTTGTCAAAAAAAGAAACAAGAATGGGCTCACAGTGGCTCAGTGGTTAGCGCTGTCGCCTCACAGCAAAAAGGTCACTGGTTCGAGTCCCGGCTGAGCCAGTTGGCATTTCTGTGTGGAGTTTGCATGTTCATGTGAGTTTCCTCTGGTGCTCTGGTTTCTCCCACAGTCCAAAGACATGCACTATAAGTAAATTGAATAAACTAAACTGACTGTAGTGTATGAGAGTGTGTGTATGAGTGTTTCCCAGTAATGGGTTGTTGCTGGAAGGGTATCAGCTGTGTAAAACATATGCTGAAATAGTTGATGGTTCATTCTGCTGTGGTGACCCCTAATAAATAAGGGACTAAGCCAAAGAAAAATGAATGAAACAATAATTTTGAACCTGACTTCCTCTATTGTTCAGATTGTTGTGCTAGAGATGTATGCAAATCTGTGCATGTTTAATCAATTAATGCCTCATTTACATTTCTAAACATAACATTTAAATTCTAAACAGGAAAATGTTTCAGGTTGGAAAGTATAGGGTTAAATATTATTTACAACATTTTCTAGCCTATTCACATGCAGTGTCTTGCCTTAACACTCAAATCTTTATTATAAATTAAAGGGCACCTTTTAGGCCCCTTTTTACAAGATGTAAATTAAGTCTCTGAGTTCCTTAGAGTGAATATGTGACATTTCAGCTCAAAATACCCAGCAGACAAGGTTTTATAGCTCTTTGAAATGGCCACTTTTCAGATTTAATTCTAAACATGTCTTTTTGGTATTTGTTGCTTTAAATTTAAGCAATAACCAAAAAATTGATGCACACACACAGGTATGCCTTTTCAGAGGACGGGGGGCCCACCATCATTCCTAAACCAGATCCTTACATTCCCATTGGCCAGAGAGACGGACCTAGTATTCTGGACATTCACAAAATAAACATCTTGTATAACTGTGGTAAAGATTCGATTCACTTTTAGTAACTCAGTTTTCTTTGTGCTTGACATCTGTTAATTTGTTTTTTTTTTTGCTTGTGTCCAATAGGTGGCCTTGTGTGAAACATCATTGATGGAAATAGATCCACCAACAGACAACATCATAAATGTAAAATTCACATTTCCTTCTCATTTTAAGTGTTATGAGAAGTACAGAATTGTCAAACATGTGAAAATGTATGTTTTTAGCTAAGACGTGATATATTTAGATGTTACAACATATTATCATGAATGATTCACCAAACTAATTTACAACACTAGAACTGTTTTTTGGCCAGTGACCTACAGTAGTGTTTCTCAGCCACGTTCATGGAGGACCACCAGGATGTCTCCTTTGTCTGTCACACCCATTACAGGTCTTTCAGTCTCTGCTAATGAGCTGATGATCTGAATCTGGTGTGTTTGTTTAAGGAGACCTGGAAAATGTGTGGAGCTGGTAGTCCTCCAGAAACATGGCTGAGAAACACTGACCTACAGTATAAGAGTATCCAAAATGAAATGCTTCTAGAAATGCCCGCTTTGTATTCATGTTGGTTTGATATCATTTTAAAATGTATTTATTATAGTTTAGATTGAATGAACCTTAATACTTTATGTTGTGGTACAGGTTAGAACTAGTAAATTGTGTAATTTACTAAAATATATGTTAGGCTCAATGAAGATGGAACGTTATTTCACCCATATTTTGACATTTATTTTCACAAAAGTTATATAAAACAAAGTAGACACATTGCTTGCATTTAATATGCTTTCTGAAAAAATCCCTTTTTGTTAATTCAATTCGGCTCAAACAACAAAATGGAACATCTTTGTTTTTGACCTATGTACGCATTAACCATTACTTTTCAAAAATAAAAATATTTTAAAATAGAATTTCATTGTAATTTTATTTGAATATTAACCATGTTCGTTTTTATTATTGTTAATATGAATTCCTCATATGTAAATGTCATTAGGTATCTGGGCAGCCATAACACGAGACATTTTTAATCTGAATTAACGGCTCTGCAGGGATTCTTCTATAAAATATCACCCTAAATATTAAATTCACAAATTATAACATTCTCATTTTCAGTGTTGGGGGTAACACATTACAAGTAACGCGAGTTACGTAATAAAATTACTTTTCTAGGTAACGAGTAAGGTAACTTAAAATTAAGTAATAATATTTATGTTACTTTAAGACTAACTCGAGTTACTTTTTAGATTAATTATTCATTCAATCATTTTCATTTCGGCTTAGTCCCTTTATTAATCTGGGGTCGCCACATCGGAATGAACCACTAACTTATCCAGCATATGTTTTACGCAGCGGATGCCCTTCCAGCTGCAACCCATCTCTGGGAAACATCCATACACACCCATTTACACTCATACACTACGGACAATTTAGCTTACCCAATTCACCTGTACCGCATGTCTTTGGACTTGTGGGGGAAACCGGAGCACCCGGAGGAAACCCACGCCAAGACGGGGAGAACATGCAAACTCCACACAGAAACGCAACTGACCCAGCCGAGGCTCGAACCAGCGACCTTCTTGCTGTGAGGCGAACGTGCTATCCACTGCGCCACCGTGAGGCACTAGATGAATTAATTCACTTAAAAAAAAATAATTTGCTGTCGGCGCGATAGCCCAGTGGTTAGTGCAATGACATATAGCGCAACAGCGCTCTGGGTGTCCTGAGTTTAAATCCTGGCTCGTGGACCTTTCCCATTCCAATCCCCCTCTTTCTCCCACTTCACTTCCTGTCATCCTACTGTCCTGTCAAATAAAGGCAAAATGCCAAAAATTAATCTTTAAAAAATAATAATAATAATAAAATAATTTGCTGAATTAAAATGAGTGTAATCACGTTGAATCACTCAATGAGAGAATGAGCTCCTCGCAGTAACAGACAGAAACCAAAATGGCAGAGCTTTACATTTCTGTGATGGAAGTATTCTCACTATTTTGAAGACAAAAAGTAGCAAACACATTGCTTTCAACTTTCATTAATCTGTATATACGGCATATTTAGCATCAGGAAGTTCTCAGAAGATAACATTATTCAAAATTTTTTTTTTTTTTTATTCGTTTGTTTTAAAAGGTAAATGAAGGTGTAGGTTATACAGTGTGTCATTAAATGCAGAGATCCTCTATTTTAAAAAAAAGAAAAGAAAAATACCCTGCAAGTTTTTAAAGAGATCAAAGTAACTCAAAAGTTATGTAACACATTGCTTTCTATAAAAAGTAACTATGCAACTAGTTACTTTTGGGGGAAGTAAATCAATATTGTAATGCATTACTTTCAAAAGTAACTTTCCCCAACACTGCTCATTTTGGTGTATTTAAGACCCAGTGTGTGTATGAACTACATTTTCAACACATTTCTGAATCAATGGATAAACCCAAAAAACAAGTGTCTTGCTGTCATCATTTTCACTGATCCAACGAACATGAAAATAAATCACATTACAAACCAGTCATGCTTCGGTTTTGAGTCATATGTCATTCTGTAAGATCATTCAAAACATGACAGAAATGTAAAAACTTGTGTCAAAAACTACAGATGATTTTTACCTCTAATGAGCACTCTTGTGTTGAAAACCCATCTTAATGGACATCCTTGACCTTCCCCTTCGTCGTCTCTTTCTGCGAATTCTTGCGGTCACCTTTGTCTTCTCACTGTCCAGGGTGAGTAAACTCCGCAGAAAGTTGAAGGAGAGGTAGAGAGACAGATATGCCAGGAAAAGGTAACAGGACCATAGAATCAGCATGCCATCCAAAAAAAATTGAATGAAAAATAAAAGCATCAAAGAAGCGATTGCCAAAAATTCACTTATTTCTGTGTTTAAACTGCTTTAAAAGAAGAGGAATTCTGTACAGATAAGTATATTGAACTGACAACCTGGAATGTGCTGCAAATCTGCATGTTGTTTAATTTAAGAAGTCTGCGCTAATCAGCTTACAGTAGATTAGATAGTAGCCTACTAACAGTCTCATCTATCTTTTATTATGACTCAACAAAACCCCTACAGTAGTCTTGACTTTGGCAGAGGCTTGTTAGACATTATCGGTTGAATCTTTCATTCATTCATTCATTTTCGACTTTGTACCTTTATTAATCTGAGGTCGCCACAGCGGAATGAACCGCCAACTTATCCACCATATGTTTCATATGGGCCGCAACCCATCACTGGGAAACATCCATACACACACATACACTACGGACAACTTTGTGCTACCCACTGCGCCACCGCGTCACCCTCGGTCAAATCTTGTACTTTGAAAAACAATATAAAAACAATAAATGAAGCATTACTGACTTCATAGTACTTGTAAAAGACTAAAGATAGTCTTGATAATCTGATATGTGTACAGGAAAGACACATTGCAATCCCATGAGGCCACATGGGAGGATTTGTGAATGGTGGCGAATGATGTGATCTCATGTCTGGATTACATTCACACTAAATAATGTACTTTTCAGTGGTCACAAAATTTTTCACAAAATGTGTCTCTACTCAAAGACAGTATGTGATTTTGTCAGAAGCCACATGCCATATTGTAAATATCTAGATTTAAAGGGCACCTATGATGAAAATCAACTTTTGTAAGCTGTTTGGACAGAACTGTGTGTAGGTATTAGTTACTGTTGTTATGCTTGTCAAGTTTTCCTGCCTGGCACGTCTATTAGATTATGTATGACATTCACATGGATATAATCATTTTTGGTGAACAGGTGAGATATCTGAGAAAGCCAGACAAAAATAGACTGCAGTACAGGGGTATATTCACGACATAATACGCAACCGATTAGAAAATAATTTAATCAAAATTGAAGCTAAAGCCTAGCCGCCTCATACGCTGACCATTCAACAGCTTAGTTCATGCACAGCAGGATAGGTGAAATTTAAAAATAATCTAATAATAACAAATTAAACCGTGATTTCTCTTTTTTCAGTCAAAAAGCCTGATAGACTAATTGTTGTGCAATGAAATATAGCGTTACTAACCGACGAGGAAAGACGCATGTACAGTGCTACTACATAATTCATTCATAGAAAGAACAGCCAGAAAGTGGAAATTCATGGATTTGTGGCAAATATTAGCATCATTGACTTGTAAGAATGTACAGTACCTATAACTGTCAGTATGTTTGTGTGCTATTTATACCGTTTCTATTCTAATTTGCAGTTTAGTGGAAAAAATAAATAAACTGAAATGCAAATCAAAGTATAAACAGCAAAAGCGAAGAAATAGATTTTTCCTACCAGCAAATATTATTTCGACACCAAGTATAAAAGCAGACACTAACCCGCTATAAAGTCGTCACCAATGACTAAATCTCCAAAAGACCGACGAAAACATCGGTGAATTGTAGCTCTGACATGGACATGAGGGTTATAAATTACTGAAAAAGAGCTGCGGGTGAAGTATATTGATCACAAGTGCTCAGTTTGTGAACATATCTCTGTTTTGTTCTGTTAATATGAGTAGTTATATCATATACTGTGTGTCAAAATGATTTATTGCTTTTATGTCTAGAATGTACGTCTATAATATATGACCCTGTTGTTGTTGATGAACTGTATGGTTTGTCCAATGCGTTTCATGAATGTAAGACTGGTGACCAGTGACAGGCTGTTTTACCCCAGTCACAGGCTTAGGGTGTCTGCTTTAGGGTAGGATTTATGACGGTTTGTCCCAGGTTGACAGTTGAACTATCTGTCAGGCCAATTTTGGTAGGATTTATAGTTCTGAAATTTTAGTGAACCAATAAATAATTTTCTCTTCTATATTATCTAAAAGAGTATTGTTTGTTGTTGTAGCTATAAATATTTATGATAACAAAATTTAAGTTCTGAATTTGAGCAATAAGACACATGTAATGTCCATTAGTATCAAAGTCTACAAACACACTTTTTGAGTGTACTAACACCCGCAGAACGTGGAGTAGCATGATGGGAGCAAAAAATGTCATTTCCCCATTGGGATTTCCAAAAAGGCACATCCTCAAAGATGCTGCGAGTCTCTTGAAGGACAGAAAATCTGTTTTACATTGTTTTGCAAATAAAACATGAAATTAAGACATAACAGTAACAAAATTGGAATAATATCGTAAAAATCACTTAAAAACAAACCTCAAAGCAGAAGCTCAAAGACAGTTAACTGTGAAAAGAATAACGCTACATCAGCTTTAACTATTTTGGATCTAAACGGATGAGAACATTTAGCTGCAAACTGCTGCTCGATGCACACGCGAGGAGAACTGGATGATTATACCGCGAGTGAAGCGCATCTTCTTCGGACTAACGCGATGCACTGTATCAATCACACGAAGAAGACGGTCGGCATTTTCAGGCAGTAATATCTGAGAAAAATCACTTTCCTCGCGTTCTTCTCATCAATGTTTTCTCGCAATTTCAAATTCCTGCGCCTGGAGTACCCAAAGTAATCGTGACAGCTATAAATTAGGACATTACAAGCAGCAGAGCTAGCCGACGTTTCCGAATTAGCTGACATTTCTTTCTTTTTCATCATACAATTCTTCCTTTTCTTATCAGCTGGCATGTCCCTAAATCGACTGGGATAAGTAAATAATACTTAACATGCAACTGAGATGCAGATTGAAAATAATTAAGACCGTTATGTTGCTTAAAAGTAACTTTGTTGATGGGCGTTATTGCTTACGCTTGTGTTCGCGGCGCCATCTTGCGTTTTCCCCTCTTCAGCGCACCTCGTGACGTCGCTCTCAGGCAGTGACGTCGCGTTCTAAACATTCCATCTGTATTCTGTTAAAGCTCTTAGGTTTTATCGAGTCTCGTCAGTTTTTAAGGTGTTGCTGTTTGTACTTGACCAAGGTGAGTTCAATACCGGACGGTACGAGTGGAGCCACGCCAATTTCACGAAGTCCGCTTCGTGAAGCTTCACTCGGGCCCGTCAGTGCTGTAGTTCCTCGCGGTTTGCGTACGTAAACGCAACATCGCGAGGAATATTACGTGTTTGTTGCTCGAAATGTGCCGCCGAGCAACATTCCGGGTAATCCGGCACGGACTGGCGCCCGGTTAGCTCGTGCACTCCCTGAGGCGAGGCGGCCCGTGCACCCGATAGGGTAGCTACACGGGGTTCTGAGGACCCTCAGGGAAACACGGGAGGCCGGTAGTGGGACCCCGCTGCCAGGGTTATGGTGGGTGGGAGCAGCGTGGCCCACTTTAGCTTCTATTTTAAACTATAGTTTTAAACTTTAGTTTACTATAGTCTAAAATAGACAATAGGGCCTTTGTGTGAACTGTTTCATGTTTTGTTTTGTTTTTCAGGGTTGTTGAGCAAAGAAGCCTTCAGAACAACACGCTCAAGACAACCGCCATTTATAGTTATATGCGCCTATTATAATAGTTTCTTCGTTTTCGGTCTTCCGGTTTGTTGTTTTCAGATGAGTTTGCAAATTAAACACAATAAAGTACTCTTTACAAACACCTGGATTGTGTTTTCATTTGTCCTAGAGCTCACTGTAGTAGCCTACACTGTCATAACACTGAATGCATTTGGTTGACAATATTAAAGAGATCCAACAAATAAGTAGTTGTTACAAATATGCCTTAATTTCTCTCCATAGTATTAAAATTCTTAATAAAATAAATAAATAAGGATTTTGAAAAATGTTATATGTAACTTCATCAGAATTGCACTGCAAATTACATGTACTTTCTCCTGGCAAATCTAGCTGTCAATAGTAGTTCTGGTTTAGAAATGTGTTGAGCATAGGCTGCTGTTTTAATAAAGGAAATATGAACTGCTTACCTTCAGGTGAGGTTGTTCTTACAGTGTTTCACACAAATGTTCAGTAATGGCGATAGTTTAACTCACTCGTTTTTGTGACCTTTGCTAACTGTAATTTGGTGGAAGCTACGATATAAGCTATAGGCCAAGATTAGCTAAAGATAGAGTAAATATTTATAAAACTGATCAAATAATTAAAACTATGAGGAAAAATGTACGCCTTAAAACGCAAACCGAGTGGTCTCAAAAAGACCATTATATATCTAGTTAATATACATATAGTTTTGGTGCAATCTCTCCTAAAATATGTTGTATAAACATAAAACACAGATTAAATTATCAGCTATTACCACGATAGAACAATACCAGATCAATAAAAGCTCTTTTCCAGAAGGATGTTGCATCAAAACCAAATGCAATAGCATATTGGAATCAATTATGAGTGATTTTGTTTGCAGAAAAGTTTGTCTTCTGCCTAATCGCTATTAACAAACAAGGTTAAAGAGATTTTGTTTAAACTCCTTCACAGAATATATCCTGCCAAACTTTAACTCAATTTTAAAAAGATATAGATGTGAGATGTAGCTTTTGCAAGCAGAGGCCAGAAAGCGCTGTTCATTTCTTTTGGTATTGCCCTTATGTGTCTTTTTTCTTTTTGGCGAAATGTAATTGACTTTATTGCTGTTAATATTGATGAAAATATTACTTTACATTGGAAAGATGTTCTCTGAGGAACTTCTGAAGCTTAGACAAAAAGTCCCATACATTTTTCATTAATTTCTTATTTTTAATGGCCAAATTTCATATTCATAAATGTAATTTTTCAGGTAAAAATCCAAGTTTTATTCCATTTAAAAATGAAGTGAAGCATTATACTGAGTCCATATTATATCTCAAAAAATCTAAAAGCTATGTGAATACTACAAGCCTGTATATCATTTAATATAATCCTGTGATATTGTTTATATCTCCCCCTAGCCTTCGACATCTTCTTTACATTTGTTGTACTTGACTTGCATTGTATTTTTGACGTTATTCAATAAAAAATATATATAAAAAAGTACTTAAATAAGAGCCATAGACTGTAAAAGAAGAGAAAAGAAAAGAACTTACAAGAAGAGAAAGAACCATAGGCTGTAAGAAAAATGGTTACAACGCGGTTGTTGCTAGAAGGGATACAGCTGCGGCCAGAAGTTAACAACAAATGATTTATATTATTTGTTAAATTATCTATTTATTTGCATTGCATTTATGTTATTTTTCTTATATTGTTAAAATATTTATTTGTTTATCTGCATTTTAAATGAAGAAAAATAAATGTTATGTGCGTTTTAAAGAAAAGGTTATTTTTGTTCGCGTACCTGCGTCATGACGTCACTGCACGCGCCAGTAGCGAGTGCTCTCGTGATGCTCTTCACACAGAATAAGTGATGAGTAAACGAAGCAACACGCGAGCGCTTGTCTGCAGTGTTTTATTTCTTTTTAAAACTTCATTTCAGGTACTCGCACACACAACAATGCACACAGAACACTTTCGTTAAAAAGATGAACACTTTAATATTAGAGGAGTTATTTGCTTTGTAGTTTAATGACAAATGTATGTTATCAGTTAGCATGTTTGTGCACGTGTAGCTTAGCCTCGTGGTTAGCGCGGTAGCTCTCTATTAGAGCTATTTCTGTGGATTGCAAATGATGCATTGAGTTATATTCATTTCATGTGATGTGAAATATGTTGAATGCACTTTTGTAAGCAATGTTTTTATATTAATGTGTTATTTTGTATTATTTGTTGCATTTTTGATTCATTATGTAATGTGTATTGAACTATTTGTGATAGACACACAGAATAAGTAATGAGTAAATGAAGCAACACGCGAGCGCTTGTCTGCAGTGTTTTATTTCTTTTTAAAACTTCATTTCAGAAGTACTACACATACAGCCCAACAAAAACGTGTGTAATGTTGTCCACGATCTTGATGCAAATCAAGATTAAATCTTAAGTGAAGTAGACATCAGTTACAAATCAGCACTTTGCTAAATATTTACAAATGTTTTTTTTTCATAGTAAATTGCACATTTTTCTAATTTATATCAGTGTTTTTGTGCTTAACAATATTTTTGTTAGATATGTATCTGTTTTATACATAACATTGAAGTTTTTAGAATGAAATGCATTACAAAGGCATAGCATAAATTCTGGTTGCATTTTAAAAAGCCACTCATGGATTTTGACATCATAAACAAAACTAGCTAGAGGTGGTAAGACATTAAAAATGTAACACATTTATTTACACTGCGTTCAAATGAGTAAAAAAAATCTGTTAACTGTTTTTGGACGTTCACTCTAGAAGATGAAACATCCTTTAACAGCTCTTTTAATTTATGGTAGATGTTGAAAGATTAGACTTTGATTAAAGATTTTGTATAACGTATGTTGAAGTGTACTCGCTGTTCGAAACAGACAGATCTTACAGATGTTCTTTTCTTTTGGTGTGAACAATTTTAACAAATTAATAAAACAAAGTTTTGTGTTCTGAGTGAACCCTTAGAGACTTAACAATACACCAGGATTGTGCCATTGTCATAGTCTCATGAGTTATACCTGTTTAATGCTAAAACTAAAATGCAAGTAAATAGTTTGAAACGTTTTACTCTAAAGAAAAGCACGTTTCATACATGTTTAAAAAAAAAAAACGTTTTCATGATGAAACTTGTTAATTTTTTCACAAAAATATTGAAATTATTCTTGATCCTTTTCTGTAAATACAATGCTGACAGCTATCAGAGACGAGTCTTCATCTAAAAACACAGTCCAACAAAAACCTGCACAGTGTTGTCCATGATCTTGATACAAATCAAGAATGAATCTAGTGGTGTAAACATAATTCTCCAAATGAAGACTTTACAAAAGTATTTTTTCAAAAATAATACAAAAAGATTTTCACTGTAAATGACACATTTTTTAAATTTACATCAGTGTTTTGTGGACAATAATATCTTCGTTAGATATGGGTTTAAGAGTGTGTAGAACATTAAAGATTAAAATGGTACATCGGTGTGACATAACATTAGTTGGCATGTAAAATCCCATGCAGGATTTTAGCTTAAATATTTACACATACAGAAGTAGGTGAAAAAAACCTAACACTGTTGTACCAATTATCTAGCAAAGTTCATAGATTTTATATGGTGAACACCAGAAATATTGTCTGGATTAACAATTGATCGTGAGCCATGAAACATACTTAACGCATGAGGAAAATGTTCAGTAATAAATGAATAGCTTTTTTCCTGAAGTTAAAAAGTTTTTCCTAAAACAGTGCATGATGTTTCTACTGAAGTGAGAAACGCTCTTGAAGAAACAGCGCTGAATTTCATTTTCAACAACAATCTAAAGTTTTGAAGGGGATAGACAAAAGCACCTTCATTTAGTGACATGCGGTATGTTGAGGTACGCTTAAAAATCACAGTTTCCTTTTATTTTTATATTCTGACATGTTAGGTGAAATGTGTTTTATGTTTGTTCCTTTTATAATTTACATACTATCTGTGGGGCCAGATCAAAGAATTGGTTAAAAATTCTTGACGCACATCTACAACATATGGTACAAACACACTAAGGTTGGACAAGGCAACCAATAGGTAAGATGGAGATACTTGTTTGAGTACTTTTTGTCTCTGCTTAATTTTTTATTTTTACATTAGCCTCTAGATCATGTTGTACTGACAATACTGGGATAAAGACAGGCTGATGTTCTGAGAAGAGCACACACACACACACACACAACATGACAACTTTTCTTCTCCCCCACAGAAAGTGGCCACAGATAGCACAGCAGCCTTGGTTGTTAGATAAAACCAGATAAAACAAGAACTTTTGTAGATCAAACAAAGTTTTCAGTGTAAGACCCCCAATCAAAGGATCCTCGGTCAGAGGTATACGATCGCTTGTCCGATTACTCCCCCCAACCTGAAACCCCTCTGCTTACACTCAGAGACTGGAAGGAGCTAGAATGCCAGAAGAGCAGAATAAGTTGTAAAAATGACAAACCATACACACTGTCACAAATCTAACTATAAATCCTACCAAAATCGGCCTAACACATAGTTCAACTGTCAACCTGGGACAAACCGTCATAAATCCTACCCTAAAGCAGACACCCTAAGCCTGTGACTGGGGTAAAACAGCCTGTCACTGGTCACCAGTCTTACATTCATGAAACACATTGGACAAACCATACAGTCCATCAACAACAACAGGGTCATAAATTATAGACGTACATTCTAGACATAAAAGCAATAAATCATTTTGACACGCAGTATATGATATAACTACTAATATATAATCCAGATATTTGTAGCTTGAAACAGATGAAAATATGACTGGATTGTGCTGCTTTTACGGCCCCTCACACAGCTTGATCCACGCTGGCATGTCTCCTCTTGGGTTTTAGGTTTTGGAAAGGGGAAAAAAATTCCATCACCCCGTCCAAACTTTAGGATACCTGGTATCAGTTTTGCGCAATCCATCTGCACAATGCTTTGGGTTGTTTCCCTCACTCGAAAGCTTGACAGACCTCCCGCGCTATAGCTGCAGTTGCTAAGCCACGATTGGTGTGTAGCGGTTTTTGGGTGTGGCTTAGCGAAGGGTCAATTGATTGACAGGTGCCTTGTCTTCATAATAACATGTATATACATATCCACAGAACATTGTACTGCAAACGGCATTTGTGTGTGACTCATCATTTCAGAAAGGCTTGAATAGACTCCACCACAAATACATGAAATAAACTTACTTGGTATTTTTGACTAATGAGCTGTATTTCAGCTTCATCCAAGTCTGTCTCTATCACTGACTGCTGTTTATCTGACGCATGATGAGAAGCAGACACGCACTTCAGAGCGGTGGGCGGAGAGAAGCAGCTCATTTGGATTTAAAGCCACAGGATACAAAATCAGCTACACCTGAATTCAGACAGCAAAATGGGCAGATTCTGGAGGCTATAATAAATTATCTGATGAATATTTTGAGCTGAAACTTTACAGACACATTCTGGAGACACCAAAGTCTTATCTTATATCTTGTAAAAGAGGTATAATAGGTGCACTTTAAAGAATTAAAAGCTATAATTAATAGATCAAAATACAGTAAAATGTTAATTATGTGCAATATTTATTCTAATAATTTTCCAGTGTCTCCTTGTTTTTTTATTTTCTATTTTATCCAAGACTGGTGTAATTTCCAAAATATATTATTTGGTGTTGGGTGAACAATGAGTAAACAATGATGGCTTGATTTGTTTTCCTGTATTAAAGCATAATTAGAACGATAAAAAAAAAAACAATGAATGTATTAAATTACAAAATGTATATATTCACCTCATCAAACATATAACTTAAAAAAAGACAGTTTTGAGCTTCTGGCAGTGTTGGGGAGTACAAGTAGCTCAGGTTATGTGTTTTTATGTAGAATCTTCTTCTTATGTGCTTTATTGCTTGCAAACTGTGTGCATTACTGCCATCTGCTTAACTGAAGTGTGATCTCATATGGATAAAAAAAAAATAGATCTTTCTTGCGAGTTGTCTGTGTTATTCTCAGATATTCTACATAACTGCTTAACTGTTCATTAATTGTGTTCCAGGCAGACTCAATAAAAAAATTATATTCAATTAAATTCAGTTCAAGTTTATTTATATAGCACTTTTTACAATGTAGATTGTGTCAAAGCAGCTTATCATGTTCTAGTAAAGTCCAGATTTCAGAGTTTAGTTCAGTTCAGTTCAGTGTGGTTTAAGTTTCACTGCTGAAAGTTCAAACACTGAAGACCAAATCCACCGGAGCGCAGCTCCACAAGTCCCGATCCGAGCAAGGCAACGGTGGCGAGGAAAAAACTTCACCAACTGAAGTGAAGGGGAAAAAAAACTTTGAGAGAAACCAGGCTCTGTTGGGCACGACCATTATTCTTCTGGCCAAACTTTATGTGTGGAGCTGCAGTCTAGGCGCCGGAGGCTGAAGAAGCTGGATGTCCTTCATGAAAGCTGCAGGTGTGGGTAGGGCACCGGCGGGAGGTCAGGCTGGCCCACAGGATCAAGCGTAGACTTGTTTGTCACTGTGGCCTTTCAGGAATCAATCTCATGCACTCCATTCCTCGATGACCACTTGGGATCATCTCTTCACAGGTCTTGGATCGCATCAATGGCGCTGCATAGTCTGTAGGGGCCTCGGGATGAGTATCCCCAGGTGGAAATAGAAAATAAAGAAAATAATTAGCGTAACTGCTGTTCATAGTGTATTTAAACCAGATGCAAAAATGGATTGTTATAGATGAAAATAGCAGTTGTATAAACAAATATAGAAACAAACATGTAAAGCATATGAGAGTTTCTAACACAGTGTCTGGTGTATTAAGAATTTTATGTCAGGTGTTTTTAAAAAAAAAAAAATTTTCTTTAGTTATTCTCTTTCTATTGTTATCAGAAGTACATATTTCACAGATTCTGGTTCTTTGAAATATTAACGCAGAATCCTCGATCTTATCGCCTTGTAAAAGAAACTTATTTCACTTTCACAACGTTTACAAAAAAGCAAATCTCTTTATAGTTCTAGAAATGTTATAACATATATAAATGTGATCGCCTATCTATATCTAAAAATATAAAGCAGTTAAAATATGCTAAAAAGGTTAAAATTGTTTATGTGTGTTTTCTGTCGGGCCTCACAGTGGTGCAGTGGTTAGCACGTTCGCCTCACAGCAAGAAGGTTGCTGGTTCGAGCCTCGGCTGGGTCAGTTGGCGTTTCTGTGTGGAGTTTGCATGTTCTCCCTGTGTTGGCGTGGGTTTCCTCTGGGTGCTCCGGTTTCCCCCACAAGTCCAAAGACATGCGGTATAGGTGAATTGGGTAGACTAAATTGTCCGTAGTGTATGAGTGTGAATGGGTGTGTATGAATGTTTCCCAGAGATGGGTTGCAGCCGGAAGGGCATCCGCTGCATAAAGCATATGCTGGATAAGTTGGCGGTTCATTCCGCTGTGGCGACCCCAGATTAATAAAGGGACTAAGCCGGAATGAAAATGAATGAATGAATGTTTTCTGTCCTAAATGAATCAGAATCAGAATGGGTTTTATTGCCAAGTGTGTTTACACACACAAGGAATTTGTTTTGGCTACAGAAGCTTCCAGTGTACATAAGGTGACAAGTGACAACACGAAATAAATATGAAAAAGACGACAAACATTGAACAGAGATGCAATCAGTCAAAAAGCTCTGGATGTTGAATTGTATGTACAGATTGTTATAAATATACAAGTTATAAGATGCTGTGTACAACTGTGTAGAGAAAGTATTGCATTGTAAATTGTTATAAGGTGCTGTGTACGAGTGCGTATGAGAAAGTATTGCACGTTTATTGCACAGTAGGGGAATATTTAACTGTTCATAAGGTAGATGGCCTGAGGAAAGGAACTTTTCCTGTGTCTGGATGTTTTTGTGCTTGGTGCTCTGTAACGCCGACCAGACGGTAACAGTTCAAACAGGAAGTGCGCTGGGTGTGAGGGGTCCAGAGTGATTTTGTAAGCCCTTTTACTCACTCTGGAATAGAGTAAAGTAGCCTACACTTAATAACTTACAGAAATGGAACATTTGAAAAGGATGTAGAATATATTTGTATGTAAATTAATGATTCTCCTCCCTTTTGTTTTATTTTTTGTTTTTCTTTTCTTTTGTTTAATCCTTTTTGTTAAACCTTGTGAATGACTTTTGTTGTAAAAGGAAACTGTACATGCTAGCATTTAAAACAAAAAAGACAGAGAGAAACTTCCGTGCAAACTATAGATTTATTAAATTACTCTTATTTATTAAATTACCCATTAATTATTTGTTTTATTAACTTCTACTCCTACCCCAGCCCTAAATTCAATCATCACAGTCATGTAGCCTATAACAAGAGTATTATTCATATTATTGATTAAATTAATCTTTAAATTGTATTTTAATAACGTCAATCCCTACTGCAAACACAACCCTCACAGTAATGTAAAATATGAATTATTGTTGTACAGTGTCACAAAAAATATGTTATGTTGATGTGAGTATCCGCAGGTGTATCCCATCTAGACTTCACCGTCCTTCATGCCAGAGTTTAGTGACCCCTGCTGGTCTAATGAATATCCGAGTGTCTCCGAGGCGCGTGGTGGCGCTGTTCACACTGCTCGCATTGGCGCACGCGGGCTCCTGCTCATTCAAAACACTCGACTTTACAGTTTCAAATCCGGATGCTCCAGGGGAGCAGAAAAACAACATTAAAAACCACACATATTTGAGTCTTAGCGTGTCATACCCCAGTACGTAAATGGTCACAATGAAGTAATCAGCTTTTTCACAAGTAAGCTACTACTCTGTATTTTCACTTTAGCAAGCGAATAGAGTTACGCGTGAAATGTTATTTTTTAGATTCGCCTGTGTATGGGACATACATATTTATATCTGAATCAGATACTAAAATCGGAATTGGATGCAGTCAAGCTGAAATTCTCCCGTACTGTAACGTAATGTCTGAATGAACGAAGTAAAGTCTGTGGCTTAATAGAGCTATCAAATCACACTGCTGTATTTATCATGGTATTTAAGCTGCATTTAAACTTTAATACATTATGCTGTGAATGATCACTTTCTGCTGGAAAGATATAATTTAGGTTATTTGCAAGGACTTCGTATTAGACATTGGATACAAAAGTTATGTTGCATTTAAGGCAAGAAACTGCTGGCGAACAAAAAACAACTTTTATTTTTCATGATATACCTATCAGATTTAAGATTTTGATCTGTTTGAAAAGTGTTTTTCCCCCAGTGTTATGTAAAGAAAACTTCCAAAAATCACGTTTAATTGAAGTTGGTGTGAAAAAGATGAGTTCACAAAGTCCCCTTCTGTAAAAACCATTTACTCTATGTCAAAATAAATATATAAAACAAGAATTTTCAACCTGAATTTATCCAATCAGTGTTCAGATTTGTGTACTAAGATGTCTTTAAAATTTGTAGAAAACTTGTGAAATAAATGCTTTGAATACCGAATGTAACCAATCAACTAGAAAATGTGGTGATGACTATTATTATTGTTATTATTATTGTATTGTTGTTGTTATTTGTTTTTATTCCTCTTTACTTATTTTCATTTATTCATTCATTCATTTTCTTTTCGACTTAGTTCCTTTATTAATCTGGGGTCGCCACAGCGGAATGAACCACCAACTTATCCAGCATATGTTTTACGCAGCGGATGCCCTTTTAGCTGCAACCCATTCATTCCATTCATTTTCTTTTCGGCTTAATCCCTTTATTTATCTAGGGTTGCCACAGCGGAATGAACTGCCAACTTATCCAGCATATGTTTTATGCAGCGAATGCCCTTCCAGCTGCAACCCATCACTGGGAAACATCCATACACTTTCATTCACACACACACACACACACACACACACACACACACACACACACACACACACACACACACACACACTACGGACAATTTATCTTACCCAATTCACCTATAGCACATGTCTTTGGACTTGTGGGGGAAACCAGAGCACCCAGAGGAAACCGACGCGAACACTGGGAGAACATGCAAACTTCACAAAGAAATGCCTACTGACCCAGCCGGGGCTCGAACCAGTGACCTTCTTGCTGTGACGCGATCATGCTACCCACTGCGCCACCGTGAAGCCGTCATAATTTATTTTATTATTTATTATTTTTTGCAGCTGATGGCTAAATATGGAATCAGAAGTGTTGATTGGCTGGCAGGAGGAGAGGGCGGAGCTGAGGGCGGAACTTTCACGTCTGCAGGATGAATTGGCTGAGAGCAGGGCGGAGAGAGAGGAGCTTGATTCTCGAGCTCAAGCTTTGACTGACAGGGTAAGGACCATTCGGTTGTCTATCAATAACTTGTGCGATCCATCAGCAACAGAGAGTACACATGCTAAAATGATGAATTCTCTGTGTGTTTGCACCCATGCTGCTCAGCTGTCTCAGACGCTGGACCCTTCCCTGTCATTATCAGTGCGTCTGGATGAAGAGCAGAGAGAATGGAGGAGGAAGCTCAGAGAGGGCAGAGAGAGAGAAGCCAGACAAGCTCTGCTCATCCATAAACTTCAGCACAAGGTGTGAATCCACACAAACACAATCATGCAATCCTATATATACTACCAATAAATCGCATTTTTATGAAAGCTCTAAAAAAACTTGGTGATTGATAAACAAATTAATCCAAATGAAAATCAATATTTTTCTTTTCCCAAAGTTTCTTGAAGAAAGTAATACTCCTGCAAAGCATTCTTTTACATATACACTGTGCTCCGCATAAATGAGTGCACCCCATTTTGAAAATTAATATTTTTATCGATATTTTTTCTTCATCTCAGTGAACATATGCAATATATACTGCAAAAAAAAAATAAAGGGAACATTTAAACAGCACAATATAACTGTTATAAATATAAATGTTCCCTTTATTTTTTTAGCAGTATATTTTGGTACATTTGATTTATTAAACAGATAAACAATAATAGGGGCCTCACGGTGGCGCAGTGGATAGCACGTTCGCCTCACAGCAAGAAGGTTGCTGGTTCGAGCCTCGGCTGGGTCAGTTGGCGTTTCTGTGTGGAGTTTGCATGTTCTCCCCGTGTTGGCGTGGGTTTCCTCCGGGTGCTCCGGTTTCCCCCACAGTCCAAAGACATGCGATCAGGTGAATTGGGTAAGCTAAATTGTCCGTAGTGTATGAGTGTGAATGGGTGTGTATGGATGTTTCCCAGAGATGGGTTGCAGCTGGAAGGGCATCCGCTGCGTAAAACATATGCTGGATAAGTTGGTGGTTCATTCCGCTGTGGCGACCCCAGATTAATAAAGGGACTAAGCCGAAATGAAAATGAATGAATGAATAAACAATAATATTTTAGTCACCAAACACCTTTAAAAAAAAGAAAAATTTAAATTCATGAAAAATATTGACAAAAATGACATACTACAAAATTTCTGGAAAATGTAATATTCTTTTTTAAATGTCCCCCCTTTCCCCAGTGGACGTTACACCCCTGTATGTGTATATGTAAATATTCTAATGTAACATATACAGTAAATTCTAATAGAATATATAAAATACTCTAATATATTTCCTTGAATCTCAATTCTTTATTTTTCTATTTCCACGTCCTCTGAGAGGCTCTGTGAATTTGTTACCAGATTTTTTTAAATGCTAGTTTTGTGAATAATGTTTGGCCACCTAGACCAGTCACTACAACCAACAACACAATCACTAAGCAAAAGAAAAATTATGATAAAAATTGCATGTGAATGCTTAAATAGCCTGCCCATTTAATAGAACCAATCACATCTCAGCTATAAAGGAACAGTCCCTCACTGCTAATTAATGTGCTGATGGATGTGTATGTATGAGGTGTTGGATTATAGGGCTCGTTGTCAGGCTCTGGAGCAGCAGGCTGTCGGTGAGGAACGAGAACTGAGGATCCGAGAGGTAAGACAAAACAACAAGCCTCATTATTTTCCATGAGAGCTGTGAGCGTCACATTAACATAATTTTTTTCACAGAGGATACTGCGAGATGAACGCAGCGACACACTGGAGAGCACCCTCATCAGGCTGGAGGAGGAACAGCAGAGGTGTGTAAAATGGATGCTATGACTTCAGTGCAATGTTTGGTGTACAAATGTGTTCGGTTACAAAGTAACTAGTTACTGTAACTAAACTACTTTTCCTCTGAAATAGTGAATTAAGGGATTACTTTTCATATCCTAGGTCATTTAATTACAGTTCGTTAAAGCAGTGGTTCTCAATTCCAGTCCTCATGTCTTTCTTACTTAACACACCTTATTCAGATCATCAGCTCGTTAACAGAGAGATCTATGAACTGATCCTTTTGTGTTAAATATAGACTTTGCGTGTATGCGTAAGGAGGATGCTAAGAACGTACGGTCGGCAGTTTGATGCGTATAAACAGTCACATTTGGACAGCTTTGAAATGATAGTTTTAATCTATTTTACTTGCTTTTAATGTCTTTGAATTAATACTGCTGTCGATCAGCACCAACTCCTGAACTGGTTATTTAAATAATGCCATCTAATAGGAATGAAAAACAACATCTGCGTGCCATTTACCATTACTGTCAGACGGCATCTTTTGCTGTTTAAATGGAGCCTCGTCATCGCTAAAGTCAACATTTTCTCTTTTTTCAAATATATAACTAACCCAAACAAATGTAATTCACCAAAATGTTTCACACACACACACACACACACACACACACACACACACACACACACTTTTCCACCAACACATTGATAGAAAGAGTGGCACAAAGTGAAAATAAAGTGGCATTTTGAGATGACAGAAAAACACATGCCGTGGTAAATAATACACAATACAAACTAACTAAATTAAACACAAATGGCTACCGATTAGAATCAACATGCAAATCAGCCAGCAGAGTATCAGTAACAGAGTATTATTTTTTGGAAATGTCATGGCTTAACGTTACATACCTGTTAAGTTTCATGCCATTAATATGGTTTGCTCTATAATGCAGTGATGTATTTCGTGTGATGTGTGTGTGTGTGTGTGCGTGCGTGTGCGTGTAAGCATTGAAGAGCCCGGTGAGCGCAGTATAATAGCTGACAGGTCAGGAACACTGACGCTATATTTCAGCATCTTATCTGACGGCAGACTCTCATGCTTAAACAGCATCTGACAGAAGTGTAACGGCTTTAACACACACACTGTTCAAAATCAAAGTTGTGGATCACAAAAACACTTAGTAAGCCACTCAAAACGGTATTGACAACTATTTTCAGATCAAGATTAACCAGTTGTAAACGCTGTAAATGGAAGTTCTAATACCGGAAGACGCTGGTCACTATGGTGCCCTCCATGCAGCAACCAAGAAAAAGGTCTATAAGAGAAACAAAATGTGCAGGACGGGGGGGCCCGAGGACTGGAATTGAGAACCACTGACTTAAAGGCATAACTAGAATGATTTTGTTCAATTAAAATATCCATCTCAGTCATTTCACTGATAAAATAATTGTCTCTCATCAGCAAATGTTTTCGCAGTCTCTTTTTGGTTCAGCAGCTTTCAACCTCAGTGCTCATTCACATCAAATGCACCTTTGCTTCTAAACACGCGAGATGCAGAATTCAGGAATGCTTACAGCTTAGAGCTTGAGGCAATTCGGAGACAGCCACTGAGTGCCTGTAAACAGAAACTTGCAACGGTTGCCCGCCTCCGAGCTCTTCTGATTGGAACTGCCAACAGTTAAAAAATTCAAAAGTTTGAGCTTCACAAGACGCCAGCGTAACGGTCACACACGTCTATTGAGTGTATGTTTACATTGAAAAACTATAGAAAATTAACACAATCAAAATATTCTGCTTGAACCGCCCATTACTCTGTTTCATACTTCCATGCTATTAAGTTTTGAATACTTCAGCTCATCCATTAACCTGATTTTAGTACCATTGGATGTAATGAAGACAGCAACTCCTATGATTACACACTCTATGGTTATTATGGCACCATTGTTTGTTGTGAATACGTACCCTATTATGGCAAAAAATATACTGTGCCTTTATATATATATATATATATATATATATATATATATATATATATATATAGGGAAAAGTGTACAGTTCTGTTACAGTACAGTTCTGTATAAATATTCAGAGAAGCAGAGTAATTGGATTTTTGGTTATACAAATATGTTTACTAAAAAAGGTTTGATTTGTCTGACAGTTGCATATGCTCAAGAAACAATAAATTGACTTAGAATTTAATTTCAATACATGGTATGTATGAAATATGGTGTAATATTTGAAACGCTTCACTAAAAAGCCCCTTTTGACTTAAATTGAATGTATGTTGGCTATGCTTTGAGATTTATAGGGGTTGTGAGCAGTATTTTGAGTCAAGTAATTCAATTAGTAAATACTATGATGTTTTTGATGTGACTTTCCCAACACTGCTTCAGTGATTGCAATGGCATGATTGAGTTGTGTTTGTTGACTGGAACAGGAGTTTGGGGCTGTCAGAGGTCAGCGTTCTCCTACGGAGTCAGCTGAGCCAATCAACTGAAGCTAATGAAGCCCTGAGGGACGACCTGCGAAAGCTGACAGCTGATTGGTCCAAAGCTGTGGAGGAGGTGGTGCAGAAGGAAATCGATTGGCAAAAAGAGAAAGAGGTGAGGACGGGATTGATATGTATTGTTGTTTGTATGTTTTGATTTTGATTCCTATGAATCAAAGGCTACACATATACTTCTACTGATATATACTTATACTCATACTCATACTTATACTGATATATAGTTATACTCATATATACTTATAAATATATAAATATAAAATAAATATATATAAAACAAATACAGAAACATTGAAAATACAGAGCTTTATACTGCTTATTGCATTTCAACCGAAAATACTGATAAGACTTTTGACCATATTACAATCGGTAGTCAGTCGATATTTTGCCATTATGGGTATTACCATAGAAACAGACTATTTCAGATTCCAGGCATGTAAAAGCAGCAGAATCACACTGTTAAAGCATAATTACTGTAAATCAAATGTGCCGCTTTAAATGCGGTTATCGCTTGTGAAATTTGCAGCGCGTGTATGACCTTACAAGCAAGTTCATGAGTATTCGGTAGTTGCTTAGCAATGGCTAAGTTTTTCCCCGTTGATTTGTATCAGTGCATTAGGGAACGTGTGGTATTATATTGTCACCAGGCTAAACCCCGCTAAAAATCTTATTTAACTTATGTTTTTATTTGTTTGTTATTTTTAATTGTATATTTATTAATGTTCTTGCCATTTATTAATGTTGAAATGTTCTTGCCATGAAAATAGCTTTCATCATCATATAAATTCAACCTTTTTGAGCATAATAAACTTTCAAAAACAATTTATACATGTTCTGTAGTAGTGAATGCAATCTCTAGTCTACACCATCAGTTAAATGTGCATGTGTTGTGTTTTTGTGTCACAGGGACTTGTGGGAGCTGAGAGCAGATTTTTCTCGTCTCTCTTCATCTCTCCTCTCTGTATGGGCTTCTCCTCCATTGGCTCCCAAGCTGAACCATAACTCCTCTTTATCCCAGTCCACTTCAGCACAACCCCTCTCCACCACCCAGGGCCCACTGTCTCTCGATGATCTGAATCATGAACAGAGAGATGAGAGGAAGTTGACTGAATCAAAAGCAGACCTTAAGTCCGAAACCCTGGAGCTCAGAAACAGGTCACTTCAGGATTCATACTAGGGCTGCACGACAAATGTAACATTGTGATATTTTGTTAGTCTGTGATAGGAATACAATTTCACTACATTTAGAAAGAATTTATATATTTATATTTTTGATTGATTGGGATGATTCTGTAGGCATTTGTATCTAATAAACAATTTAAAAGCGTAGATGAATGCAATAAAGCAAAAGTTACAATTGAAATAAACAGTGTTTTATCATTTTCCAAGTCTATTCAAGTCCAGTAATTGAATAATAAAAATAATTCAGTAAATGTAATCGTTATTAACGTTACTAACAGTAAAATGTATTATGCATGAATGCTTTTCAAATCCTCAAACAGTCGCAGGCCTCAAAATCACATGCAAATGACAAATTATAAAACTCAACATTGCATATCCTGCGATTTGACTGTTGCGAATGATCATATTGCAATGTTGATACTGAAACGATATATTGTGCAGCTCTTATTCATACTTTAATTCCATACTGCAATATTTTGAGTATTTACAGTATGTTTTTGTGGATATCTGTATTGCCTATATTGTTTTAACATCATTCAATACCGATATCATATTACATTTAACATATGAATTGCACGATTTTTATATTGATATACTGGGATTATTATTTTATAGGATCACAGAGTTGAGTATGACCGTAAAAGCACTGGAATCTGAACGGGAGAAGCAGGAGACGGAGATGGAGAGGAGGCACAGACATGAGATGGAGAGAGAACAAGAGCAAGAGAGGAAGTGGGAGAGACAGATGGAAGTGGAGAGAAACTTTGAGTCTGTCTGTCAGGCTGTCAAGACCCTGGTGAGTAAGCATAAAAAAAATAGAACTGGGAGTCAAAATGGATTCCCCGTTTCTGAGAATCTGGAGCTGAATGCAAAGATTGGATTCAATGGACCTTTTTCACATTTCCGGGTTTCTACAAATATTTTTTTACAGTCCTATATGCTGAAATAGTAAAAGAAAAACTTAATGATGGTGTTATCAAGACTTTCAGGAAAAGGAAAAACAAAATGGTGTGAGACTGATAACGGCAGCCTGAAGAGAAAACAATATCTAATTTACTGTCCTGCCCCCATACACTCTGCATTTCCAACACTTCACACAAGCGGTAATTAGTTTTTTGTAATTTGATGCAAAGATGATACATACATAAATACATACATCTCCAATTTATAAGCCCATTTAGATTTTCCTAGAAGCTAACTTTCACTTTCATTTCATCTTTAAAAACATTTATTATTCAATGATAAGTGTTAAATACTCTGAAGTACCTTTTGTTTGTAGAATAATGTTGTTTATAATCAGTGAAATTATGTATGAAGATATTGCTCTGTAAAAACCTTTAGAATATAGAATAAACTATAAAGTTAGTTGCATTTGAGTGCTGCTGAAGTGGAGATTTATTATTCAGTGTAGGAGAATGTTTTGTTGTGAAAAGTAGCCTCTGAATATGTATTTTACTTGACATCTTCTGGCACAAATTGTCTGACAAAAGCAACTCCAAAAGTGTTTTTTGGATGTTTTCTCTTTATTAGACAAAAAATAAATACGTTTGTAGTAATCCAAAAAGTTAAAATCTCAAAATTGAGAGACGCAATGAAAAGCAGTGTTTTTACCTGCTGTGTTTTCATTTACAAGAATGAATTATTAATCAAACTCTCCATTGCTAACAATGATCAGAAGTCAGATTTCCGTTAACAGTTACTGTAGGACAGTTTGTTTTAATGAATTTTCCATTAGATTAGGACCATCTTTGTCTGTTTTTAAATCTAAGCTAAAGCATTTAACGCATGAGTGGGTTTTTATTTAATATTTTACTGGCTTCTGACCAGATAGAAGCTTTTATTTATTCTTTGTAATTTTTTCAAACTTGTTTTTGTCTTTGACTTACTCTTGTTGTTTGTGGCTTTTAGTTATTGTTAAGCACATTGGTCAGCTTGGGTTGTTTTTAGTTGTGCTATATAAATAATCTGTCATTGTCATTGTAAATGAACTGGTTCTTATATCCTATATATTCAATTCATCCAACAAATTATGTGCTTGACTGAGCTTTTTTTTTTTTAAAGGCACATTTACTACTGCCAGGTTTTGAGAAGAATAAATAACAACAGTGAGGAATTGATTCCAGAACCAGGAATGAGAATCAAACAACCCTTGTGCAAATGAAGTGAAGAATTAATTAATTAATTGATTGATGTGTACCTTTTTTTTCTTTCTCAGTCTCGTGCTCTCATTTCTTTGAAGATGAGTGGAGAGTCCAGCTTTCTCTCCGCTGATGATGCGTCCAGTGAAGGACTATCCTCTGTCCTCTCGGTCATCGCTCAAGCTGAGACAGCCCTGCAATGGAGGGAACAGGAAGTACAGGTTGATCAGTGTGACATCAGAATTGACCCTTTTTTCTTTTTAAATGGTCTTTTTACAAAAGATTAATCATTGTACGTGTTTTTAAACCAGTAAATCAGTAACAAAGGCTTTTTAATCTTTCCTCCCAAATTAAATGGCTTGTTCTCTAAACTGATGATCCTCTGGGTTAATGTCTGCAAGCTCTCCCAATCTTGTTTTGTCAGGATGCTCAGATGAGCTTGCGCAGGCTTGGGACAGAGAAAGAATCACTGGAGCAGCGAATCATGCAGTTGGAGAGTGAGAGGGTGGAGCTTCAGGAACAGACCAATCAGGGAGCACTACAGATTAAACACACACAGGAACTGTTGAACAGGTGATGAATGCTTCATTGTTTCAATATCAGAACTCATCCCAATGTGACCTTTAGTGTTCCCAAATGCTACCTTTGATGGTTCATCTAGTGGAATGACTGTCTGTTTGAAAATTAGAGGTAATACAGCATATTTCTACATATTAACAACATATTTAAATCATATTAGTCAACTGATCTAACTCTCGATTTCATTTAATCTTTAAAACCACTTATTTAATAATAATGTTAAATACAACATTTAAATTAAGGTAAATTGTGTTCATTTTATTGTTTCAATACCTAATATACAGTAGGTATAGTATTGTAAATTAAATAAAATACATTTTGATAAAATTAGGTAAACATTAGGTAGGTTTGTTTGTAAAAGTAAGCCTTTTTTCATCAAGAAAACCTAAATTGATCAAAACTGACCATAAATTCATTCTTATTGTTACTAAAATGTCTATTTCAAATAAATGCTGTTTTTTTTAAACATTCTATTCATCAACAAAAAGTTATTACCCCAAAGTTAATAAGGTATTATCCTAAAAGGTATTACTTTCCACAAAAATATTAAGCAGCACAGCTGTTTTCAATGATATTTGATAAAAGAAATACAGCTAAAAAGAGTGATATTATGAAACAAATTTAAACTAATAGTAAATTAGTTTCTCAAAGTTGTCACAGGAACAGGAAGTTAATTTTTAAAAAGAATAACATTATCATTTAAAGTTAAATGAAAAATTGAAAATTTGTTACATTCAATCTATGTTGTAATTTTGCAGCACCCAAATTATGATTAAATTGTTGATTAAATTATTGAAAAAAAAACCTCAAAGTGCTTCAGGGGTAAATGATGTGTCTGTGCTCTTTGGGTAAGAGATTCATAAAGATATACAAAATCATAATTCCAAGGCACTCAAAAAGTAGGTGAAAAAGTAAAAAAGTCTTTATTGTCATATCTATTAAAAATGTAAAATAAATATGCAGCTATATATATTTCCCCCTACTCTTCAAGTGCCTTGGAAAAACACTTGCATCGTTCATGATTATTAAACTGACATAGCTCAATATGGAAGAATAATCTGTTAAAGTGTTTTGTGTGCCAGTGAGAAGGAGATGGTGTCCAGTTTGAGCAGTCAGATGGAGGAGGCTGAGAGACTCACAGAAGAGCTGAGACAGGAGAACGAACACATGAGACGACAGAGAGAGAAGCAGGAGGAGGACAGAATCCAGCAGGACAGAGAGAGACACAAGCGGTACACTTACCCGTCAGTCACTGCTAGAGTCCTGCTTAGTCACGCTGGTCACGGTGAATAAGTGTGAAGTGTGTTTGTGATTCAGAATGGAGGCAGAGATGTTGGAGAGCGCTCAGCTGTGCGAGAGGGAGAGCCGTACTCGTCTGGAGCTGCACCGGCTGCAGGGTGCGCTGGAGAGAGAGACGCTGGACAGAACCCGAGCTGAGCAAGAGGCAGAGCAGGCTAAAGATGCTTTAATCAAGGTGAGCATTGATCATGCTTGCAGTTTTCACCAGACAATTACTGTGGTAGTCAGCTGTACAAACTGATGTTCAAACTTGAAGGGTCAGTAAGCCTTATTTATTCATTTTTCTAAGCATTTTTATGCACTTATGCTGACAAAGGCTGTGTTTATTTGATCAAAAATACAGTAAAAGAAGAATATTGTTAAATACTACTAGAATTAAAAATAGCAGTTTAATATGCTTTGTTTGTGTGTGTATATATATGTTTCATAGATTATATATATATATATATATATATA
>CAIGQW010054217.1:4962279-4978653 GCA_903798125.1 Danio choprae | reverse complement strand
GGCAGAAAACATCGAAGAGGAAAAACAACAATTAAAGAGGTCTTTGAGTCAGATTGAAGACGAGAAGAGGTGTCTGGAGACCCAACTGACAGATGAAAAAATTGACAGGGAAAGACTGAAAGACAGACTTGAGAATTTTCAGAAAGATCAACAAATCCTGATTGAGGAGAAGATGGGACGTATGGAGAAGCTTGGGGCTCGCGTAAGAGAACTGGAGGAGGAGAGAGATCATCTCTCTGCAGAACTTCGACGGAAAGAGAGAGAGATGGAGGCTCTGAGAGATGAAACTCTTCGAGAGAGACGAGAAAAGGACAGGATAAGCTCTTTATTGAGTGATGCCAAGAAAAGGAAAGAAGCACTGTCTGTCCAGGTTGATTCTTTGCAAGAACAACTGGTTAATCTGTCTAGAACCAAAGAGCAAACCAAATCGAAGATCCAGGAGCAAAAAGAGCAGAACCAGGAGATGCGAGAGGGGCTGATTGCTGGGCTTCAAGAGATGGCAACTTTGAAGGAACTGCTAGAAGAGAGTCATCGTGAAGGAGAGAGACTTAGGTCTATGATGCAGGAAAGGAAGGATGAGCTGGTACGAAGTAGAGAAGAAGGCATTAGGGTAGCACATATTGAATCCAAAGATCTTCAACTCAAAGTCCAGATGTTAGAAAAGCAAAAACAGGAGCTTAAAACCACCCTTCAACTACAAGTGGATCAACTTAAGAAGAAAAATGAGGAAGGGATGCAGGAGAAAGAACAATTGCAGCAAAGACAGGAAGAGTTGGAAGGAGAGTTGATGGCTATGAAAAGCGTAAAGGAGCAGAGAGAGACCGAACTGACCAGGGCAAAGGCTAGATTGGACATCCTGGAAGATCAGAGGACTGAACTGAGCTCTTTGGCAGCAGAGAGGACCAGAGACGCAGAGGAACTGAGCATCAGATTCAGAGATCTGAGGCTGGAAGCTGACAGACTGAGAGAGGACAGAATAAGAGAGAATAACAACTGGGAGCAACTCAAAATAGAAAATAAAGAAAAACAAAATGCCTTGGAGGAATTGGAGCTCCTTAGAAAAACACTGAGGGAAAAGGAAAATGAGATAAAATTGGTAAAAGAGAGATATGAAAATGAGAAAAGGAAAAGTGAGAGATTCCAGCGAGGGGATGAACAGAATGTAAGACAACTTAATTTAGTCAGAGACAGACTCAGGGATAAGGAAATTGAGTTGGATAATATTCGAGAAAAGGCGTACAAAGAACAATCAGCAAGACTTAGATTGCAGGATCAATTCGAAGATCAGAAAAGAGATACCAAAAAATTGAGGGAAAAATTAGAAACCCTAGAGAAAGTGAAACAAGAGATGGAGACCAAAATGGAAGATGATATACGCTATCTTAGAGACTCTGAAAAGAAAAACAGTGGTCTAAAGATGGATAGTGGGCATGGCACTCTAGCAGACTCCCTAGAGATAAATGCTGAATATCGTTCTCATGTCAAGCTGTTAGAGGCAGACACATTTAGAAAGGACCTGACAAAAAAGGAACAGGAAATACAGAGGCTGAGGCTCAAGGCTGAGACACTGCAGACTGAGATCGACCGACTGCACTCTCTGTTAAGAAATGAGAACATGAAAACTGGGCCACCAGAGAATGAGGACTGGAAAAGGCTAAAGCAACAAGTGTCCACTGTACTTTTAGAAAAGGAGGAGAGGGACAGACTCCTCAGAGAGAAGGATCTACAGGTATTTGCTTTGAAAGAGCGAGCCGAGGAGCTGAGCAAGGACAGGGATCGGGTCAGGACAGCTCTAGAGAAGACTGAAGTCATGCTAATTTACTATAAGGAGAGGCTGAGACAACAGGAGCACAAGAGAACCCAGGCAGGAGCTAATATTTCACTGGTAAGTAAAGGCCAGAGTGTACTTAAGCCGTCAGCTAGTTCACCCAAAAATGAAAAATCTGTCATCATGTATTCATCCTCCACTTGTTTTAAAACCTATTTGAATGTCTTTCTTCTGTTGCACGTAATTATTAAAATCTGTATGTGTATCTTTCTGAACAGAATAATTTATTGGACCACAATTTTGTAATTACTCAGTACTAAATAAGAGTACAGTCTTTTTTTGCAGTTCTATGGTGCACATATTGCAAATACATTACCAAAGTTAGACAATCAGCGGCCATCAAATTCTGACACTAGCAAGTCATTTAGATGCAAATTGTGTACTTTTTGTTTCACATTGTTCACATTATTTATTGCTTATCAGATCTGATGAAACTGGAGATTCACGGTACATTGAGCATGCTTCTGATTTTCAAATAATCAGATCATAAGTCAACAGATATGCCAAATAGGATCCAAATAAAGTCTATGTAAGTGAAATATACTGTTATTTAGTGCACCGTTAGAGTAGATAGAAATTTACAGAGGAACTTAACTAAATATCCTGCTAATGTTTTCATATTTAAAGCACACAACCATATACATCTGCCCATAACTTGTTTATATCCAAAAAAATTTTTTATTTAATATTGACGACATTAGAGTATCAAAAATTTATAATAAAGTAAGGTCATTATAATAAATATTGAGGCGTTTTTAATGATTACTTGCAGTTTTTTGGAATGAAAAATTCTTTAACTAACTACTCTAAAAGGCATTTGTGTGTATTATGACCTGCAGGGGCACAATGTGAGAGGTTTGAGGGCTTCCCAAATCTCAGGCAAATTTTTTCATATTATGTTTTTGATCAGGTTAATAGAGAATATCTTGTGCTTTGCCATTCGTGCTCAAACCAACAAGCATCCATGGGTTCATGTAAAAGAAGTTGTTAATTTATGTATATATATATATTTTTTTTTAATTTGGGATCTTTTATGCCCTCTAGCCATGTACTAATAAAATGGGTTTTTGAGAAAGTTAGAAAAAAAACTATTGTTGCTTTTTACAACACAATCTTAGTGGAATGTGGTTAGAGCTTTGCTTTAAGCATTTAAGCATCTCTGTATAATACTCTTTATTCAGTATTCAGTGACATGTCACCCTTTTTCAGATAATTTCTCAGACCCAAAGTCCTTCTGCCCCAAACCAACTCATCTTTGGTGTCCAGTATAATTTGTGAGAGAACGTTTAAAATGCATTAATTGATGGTTTGGATTTTTGAATGTACCGAATCTCTTTTGTGACTTTGTTGCCTTTTGAACATTATTCAAAAGTGGTAGTTTGTTATAATTTTGTGCCATATCTTTAGGACAAAGAGCTGGAGTCTGCAGATGAGCTGGACACAGAATCTGCTGTATATGGGCGCCTGTCGGCGATGCAGCAGGCCGTAGCACAACTGGAGTTGCAGCAGAACCTTCTTGAGAAGAAAAACAGTCACCTAGAGAAGAAGATTGAGAGGCTACGAACTGAGCGACAGCACCTGAGAGAGATACTGACACAGGTGTGCGCACGCCTCTCAAAGGAACCATATATTATGATGTCAGCATGATTAATGTAGCTACTGTATTTGTTTGACCATCACCAGGTTGAGCTGGAGAGGGGGAAACTGAGGCGTCAGCTGTCACAGTCAGAAACTGGAGTTCTGGTATGATGGAGAGACTACATTTGCAATATATTTCTCTTCAGTTCTGGTTGTTTTTCTGTGTGATGGATTGTCACAGTAGTATCCAATCTGTGTGAGTTATGTGAGGGATAATGTACATCCTGCCAGAATAAACCCTGACGGAACCCTTGATGTAAAGCAGAAGGGTTTTCAATCACCCTGAAAAATAACTATCTGGATGTAAATTATCTTGCTTAATATGCAACCACTTCCCAAAAAAGTAGTTAATGGAGCACAAAATAGTGATTTGAGCTAAAAATATTTTAGTTCAAGCTAGAAGAGTACATCAAATATATGACTGCAGGTCTATATCACCACTATATATATTTTTTTTTTCATAAATAATGGTGATAATGGATATTGATTTGGGATTAAACTGTTTACATTTTTACACGTTTGTTCTTTTAAAATCCATTACAAAACAATCATTCTGGCAAATGAGCACAGCAACATATTTATAGGACTGTTAATAGTAAAAGGGATATTTCACCCAAAAATGAGAGCTTACTCATTATTTACTCACCCTCAAGTGGTTTTAAATCTTTGATTTTTTTTTTTTGTTGTTGTTGATGAAAAAATATGTTTTGAGAAATTTTAGAAACCGTTAATCGTTGACTTGCATAGTAAGTAAAAGCAAATACTATGGAAGTCGATGGTTACTGGTTTCCAATGTTGTTCACAGCTTCTTTTTGTCCTCAATAGAAGAAAAACTCAAAATCGTTTGTCTTAAGTGAAGAGTGAGTAAATGATGAGACTTTTCAGTTTTGGGTTAACTATCCCTTTAATTCCACTGATTTCATTTTCAAAGTACTCGATAACTAGTACAGAGACTCAAGATAGCAGCAGCTATAATTTTATGAAAGTTTGCAGTAACCAGATGAGCAATATGTCCAGGAATAAGATCATTGTTATTGAGGAATGGCACACCTCTGAACTTCGAAAACTTCGAATAGTTCATTTTGAACTATTTTTGTATTAGTCATATGCTATAATAGTACTGTTTTAATGTTTAAAATTAGCTTGTAGGATTGAGTTTTCACTTTAATTTGAGCTTTAGTGTTTTTAACTTATTTAATATTTTTATATATGTTTCTATGTAGCTTTGCGTTTTTTGGTTGTTTAAGTACTTTAACTTACATTTTATTGAACAAAAACAAAATTAATATGTAAACAACTTTCCCACAGAATTGTCTTGTAACCAGAAGCAACACAATTAATTTAACATATAATTTTGAATTGAACAACTGAAATAAAAATTTCAATTAATAATTTTAAATAACCATTTTATATATATACTGTTTACTATTATCTACTTGAGTTTTACACTGTTGTTGCTTAAGCTGTGGCAAAAAAAAATCATTTGAGAAATTTATTCTTTAACAACAGATGGCGCTCGAGGCTAGTTTTTAACCGTACGTCAAATGCTCACGAGGATGAGTGTTCAGTGAGTAATGTAAGTTGGCTTTTATGTCATGAGAGGTCATGTAAACACAGCTCACTATTAACACTCTTGTAATTAAACCTTTCATAACTTTGTTAATGAATGTTTTAGGTTCAAGTGGTATGTGTAAGGAATTGGATTCAAGCCGAGTACAGCTGCTGTTAGAAACTAAGCTCAGAATCGATTCAAGAGAGAATTGTGATGCATTTTGAAAAACTTGCCCTGGAAACATTCATTTATTTTATCATGCTAAGCCTTTCTCCTAATATTACAATTTTATTAACATCATCACCAACATGCAAAAACCAAACTTAAAAAAAAATTTATTCAAGTCTCTCATGTAAATTGACAGCGAAAAAGGAAAAATAGCTCAATGTTATGTTGTATAGGACCAGTCAGATGGTACAGACGAGGCAGAGCTGAAGGATCTCCGAGTCCGAGCCAATGAACTGGAGGAACAGGTTTGTCCTTCAACCCTTCGTCTGTTTATTAGTATTCTGGCATCTAAACAGCCTTACAGCTTAAACCCAATTTTCTAGGTTCACCATCTTCGTCTCCTGTTGGCGGTGGACCATCAGCAGCGGGCAGAGTTCATCGAGCGCTCTCTGAAGAACAGCCAGAGTCTGATGTCCCTCAGACAGGATCTGAACGAGTCTCTATCTGCCGTCTCGGAGCGACCCGTCCCATCAGTGCTGGAGTCTGAGACGCAGAGACTGGACAGGAGCATTCGAGAGGAAGAGCTGCGACTGACTCTCAGCCAAAGCTAAAGAAACAAACACTCCTTCATGTGGAAGAACTATTATATAGTTCATTTAACGTCATATTGTTGCACTTAACAGTCAGTAATTAAGGCCAGGAACCTAAGATCAATTATACACTCAGGGTTTGAAATTAGTTTACGGTTACTCCGGTTAAAGCTTTGGATACATTAGGATTGTTTATGTTTTTTAAAGAAGGTTTAAGACTGGATATATTATAAAATGTCATTATTCCTGTGATTTCAAAGCAGAATTTTAAGCATCATTACTACATTCTTTAGTCAAACGATCCTTCAGAAATCATTCCAATGTGATGATTTGCAACTCAAGAAATATTTATTTTTATGGAAACTAATATGTTAATATGAGTAAAGTACTCAATTAAAAAACACTTTTATTCAAACAGACACATTGATAAATAAGGAAAATTGTAACGCAGAAGTTATATGTCAAATAAATGTATTTTTTGTTCAACTATTCTGTACATCACAGAATCCTAAAAACTAAAACGTAATGCACATTGATCATAAGAACCTTTATTAATGGTTAAGTACGAAAGTAGGCATAATTATTGTTTATAATAGAATAATTATATTAGAATATTATTAGAATAATTTCAGAAGGAGCATGTGACACTGAAGACTGTGAATTAATGACTCATTAAGTCACAACTAAAATACATTTAACACTGTTATTTAAGATATAGGCATATCACAAAAGTACTGCTTTTATAGTATTTTTGATTAAATAAAAGCACCATATCTAAATAGAAGAGTAACACTGTCAATAAAATCAACATAACTTAACCTTTCCAAACCTTCGACCATTACTGTATTGATGTATTTTTCACGTGAGATATTCTTAAAATACTAATTAGCTACCAACTATTTCATATTGCGAACTTCTGGTTTAATGCCTAAAAGCTTTGTTATCGTGTTTACAGTACTTTCAAAGCTATTCTGTCAGTGTTATAATGTGTGCAATATTACCAATCTGTTTAATCAGTTATAATACTATGAGCTATTTTTATAATGTTTTTTTTTTGTTTTTAAATAAACACCCGATATCAAAAGAAAACCCCGTTTCAATCCCAGGTTTTTGTGTTTGATCCTCAGGGAATGCATAATAAATTGACAACAATTTATTACAACGCACACACCTTCAGATCTGTCTGGTATGTGTGACTGCTTGACTGTATTCGAATCAATTACTGAGCACTTGATTTTACTAACAGGCTTATGTCATTTAAAGGTTCTGGTGTTCCCGCGAGGCTTTGTTTTACCTCGTATGAACTTGTTAGACGGTGTCTGTCGCCAGGGGGCGCTATTTGTATGGAAACATTGTGTGGACTAAAAGTTGCCCACATGTGCAATCCTACTTTTTTTGTAATCTAATCTTGCTCAATTTTGATAGTATCGACCCAAAGGCACAATCAAAATACACGCAATCCAAGTTCATAATGCCAAATAAGTTATTACAATAACCTTTGCTTTTAAGCGTTTACTGGGCAGGCTATTATTGTAATGCATTTCAGTTGCTTATGTGGGTGCAGCCCATAAAAACATAAGCAGGTCATATTTAATTCCACGTTTAGTCTATAAAAATTGACGAAATGCATTTTATTTTGTCAACATGAAGTAAACTGTTTTCCCATAATGTACGAGACTTCTGGTTCATTGTGCGCTATTGAGTAGTAATGAGATTAAATGTCAAAGCGCAGTAAATTATGTTATGGTACGATCCACTAACATAATGCAGTAAAATAATACGGTATAAGAAATATGAGTTTGAGCAGCATATTGAGCTGTTTTGTACAGCTTAAAATAGCTGGAAGCAGATGACATCGGAAGCCAGACACATTCAGTATACAAATGGCCATACCATGTGAAATATAAGATGGATGGAAAACTAAGACTGTTTGGGTGCTTGGTTGTCAAGATTTTCACTCATGAAGGCACTATGAGGCTACGTGTCTTACACAAATAAGTACAGGATTGGGAAACAAATCCATGAATTAAGAGCAACCACAAATGGAAAAGGATTTTGTGTAACAACAACACATAGCTTAGTTAATAGGGTAATATAGAGGTTACTACAATACAATCAACAAAAATAATCATGGGATTGCTTTCAAGCAGTCTTAAATGTTCCTAGGCTTTAAGACTTATGCACAATTTCTAATAGAAGTTTTTAGAAGCAGCGCTATAATGGTACATTATGTATATATATATATGATACTGTATTTTCTCATTTCTGCTGCAGTTTTGACAGTTGCTTGTTTTCAAGCTCTTTCAGTAATAGAAATGTGGAGCATTTATATTACATTTATTCATCATGATTCACATTGAGTGTTTTTAAACTCTGTATAAAAATAGTGACTTAAATGTATTTTTAGCAGTTGAAGTTATTTAAATAACCTAAGACTTACTGAAACCGCTAATATACTGCTGCCTGGATGTGTTCTCATTTTGTAAACCCTAGATGATTTTATGTAAACATTTAGGATGCACTGATATATACATTTTAGCCAATACCAATAGTGCTTTATGGAATATGTATACTGTATATATTTATATACTGTAGACTGATAAATAGGTCTTGATATAAATGATTTCAACTACTATATTACTAAAACAAAGGCAAAACTGCAAGGAAACACCTAGATCTTACTTCTCCGTAAATCATTTTCAAATTGCAATTGTAAAGTCATCTCTACATCCCACAATGAAAAGTCCCACAGTGTTGACATTTAACTCTGCCAAAGCATATATTAACATGGGGAAACCCTCAGAGCCAGCAGGCAGCACACATAAACAGGCATAAACTCTCCACCACCCTTAAAACATATTTCTTCCCCATTCTGGTGCTTGTTTTGAACTTCAGCATAACTTTATGTATATTCAGCATGTCTGCATTGTGTTTTATAATTTTTGTCTGGAAAACATCCTCTGTTGAAAGGTCTGTTGAATGAACATCTTAAAGACATCTGAAAATTGACTTCTAGATGTTCTGTAGATAACTCACTCACTTTCCTTCAGCTTAGTCCCTAATTTATTAGGGGTCACCACAGCGGAATGATCCACCTATTGCTGTGGCATATGTTTTATGTGCTGCAACCCAGCACTAAGAGTGCATATAAATATGTCTTCCAGATGTAAACACAAACATCAAACAGACATCTTAGTTATATATATATATATATATATATATATATATATATATATATATATATAAAATATATAAAATATATATGAGGACTCTCCATTGGCGTAATGTATTTTATACTCTAAAACCACCTTATTATTACCCTAACTCTATGATTGATTTTTATTTATAATTTTTTTAAACAGTTTTGAATTACAAGGACACAGGGCATCCTCATAAACCACCTCAAAATTGTAATACCTAAGTTATACCCATCTAATTATTCAAATTTCCTGTAAACCAGCACACACGCATATATTTTTTTCACTTGATTTTCAGTTGTGATGCACAATATATATAAATGTCATTGTCTTTGGCCTAATACTAAAATTAGATTGCTATATTAAAGCCGATAAATTATGGATTATTTCAGCCTGTTTGAACACTTCAAATGTGTGCAGCTGGTCATAAGGGCTAATAACATACATTAGGCCTATTTTAAAAGTAAAAATAAAAATACTATAGGATACAGGCTATGCAGATTACAAGAATACCATGAAACCAAAAAACAATCTAGGAATTTGTGTGAACAGTTTTGGTTTGTGTGAAACCCAGCTGTAGTAATCATAAGAGAAGCATGTTTTGGCTAAAACTATTGTGACCATGGTGGATTTTTAAGGTTGTGATGGAAAAAAGAAAGCGAGACAACTTAAAATTGAATTAGAGAGAGAGAGAGAGAGAGAGAGAGAGAGAGAGAGAGAGAGAGAGAGCGAGCGGTGGGGGTGGAAGAGGAGGACTGACTGCCCTTCATCTGTCTGCTCTAGGCGGAGCTGAAGTTACCGAGAGCGGCCGCGGGAGCTCGACACGATCCGCGGGGCGATAATCATCCACACCGGGAGACATGCGCTAATTTAACCGAGCAGACCCGGACCGATCAGTTTAACTACCATCACACAGTCTACCGACAGTCGCCGCGCTGTTCATTACAGGCCTCCGTCGCTTTGGATCGGACTCAATGTCGCTCCTGTTCGGCCGCTTGAGCTCGACGCCTTCTGCCGCAGATTTACTTCATTTCAGAGACATCATTTCAGGGCTAATGCAGGAATAAAACCGGGCACAGTCGGGAAATGTCGGACATGTCGTCAGCTCGTGAAGCTAAACATCGACTGAAGCGGACTGACACCAAGAAACCTGACCCATATTGAGATCCTGAGCTTGAGCATCTGGACCAGAACCAAATATTACATCGAAACTAAATCTTGTTTATAAACACAACCGAGAGACGCGGTCACAGCAGGTTTTGAGACCTTTATTTTAATAAAAGACATGCGAGGAAGTGTGTTTATACATATTGTATGAAGTATAATCGCTCAAACTCCAAGCCAGCATGGAGAAAATGCGTTTATAAGCTGTTTATCAAAACCAAAGGCATCTAAAAGCATGCGCTGCCTCCAATTCTTCATTTGCACCTTCCATTTCGGACTATTCGCTCCGTGCACATGAGCTTGAACTTCGGTCGATAGAGAGAAGAGAGGGGGGAAAAGAGAAAATCTAGTTACTGGAACTTTTTTTTTTGGAGCCGAATCCATCCAGAAGCAGCAGCAGGATGAGAGTGCGGATCTTAAACCGGACATCAGTACTGTCACTTGGGCTCTGCTCAATGCTTCTGCTCAGTGCTGTGGCAGGTAAATATACCTCAGATCTACATTTGAACTATTTAAGTGCCGTGTGTATCCACATGTGCCGAGCGCATGTAACATTATTTTCGGCTTTAGTGTGTGTTGTTAGTGTCTCTCGGCGTTGCGGCATGCACACTGTAATGCGAAGTGAACTGAATCGATTTTGCAGCACAAATATGAATGGGATTGTCTTGCTTCGTATTGCTTTTCAGCTTTAGTGTTCCATTGCGATGTCTTAAAGGGTGTCCTCTTTATGTTAGTCCTGTTAACCCAAAGTGGATTTACTTTGTTTACCACACAAGTAGATGCTTTTAGTAGTACTTGGAAAGATTGAGGTAAACTTGGTTTTACATTCGCACATTCGTGCAATGACAACTTGTGACATGCTCCCTATATTGTTTACCATGGTACTTTGCATATTGAAATTACATGTAAGTATGAGTTCAAAACAGTTTTAGCACTATTTATTTGACTGTTGTACGTTAATAGTCATTGGCTGCTAATATGACTTCACTATTTAGAATTTACCAAGAAAACTGTTCTGATATTATATTATGAAGGAGAAAGTCTGAATGTGTGAATATAAAAACAACTTTACCTCAATCTTGGAAAGAAAGGTCACAGGAGAGCATTTCTGCATACTCGGTCAAGTTCTGTTATTTCTGCATATTTAAAGCAGGTTTTGTGATAGCTTGGTTCAAACAACAAAAAATAACATTTGCTGCTAATTTACTCAAGCTCATGCCATCCGAGATATAAATGACTTTTCTTCAGTAGAACATTAAAGAGGATTTTTAACTGACTTGCCTTGAGTGCATTTTTACAACAGTCTGTAGCATGAGCTTCCTGTCAAACATCATTAGCTCAAACACTCCTCGTTGTTGTGAACGTGCTCAAGATGTTTTTTGTGGCTGTGGATTAAAGACAATTATATTGTAATTAACATTCAGTTTCTCGGCCAGACAAATCAATTCATCTCCCAAGACCTCAGTGCATTGTCAGGAGCCACCGTTATTCATTTTGATAACAATTTGAAGTGATGGTAGCCATTGACTTGCATATTTTAATAACCAGAAGGACCACGGTGTAATGTAAGAAGTCAAAAAATATTGTGCTTTGATGGCTCGAGTGTGAGTAAATTAACAGTGAATTTAATTTTAGGGTGAACTATCCCTTTAAATATTGTGTGCAGTTTTTACCTTAGTACTGTGGTGGCCTGCATTTCTCAAAAACAGTGGAAGTAGATCTTATCATTGGGGCTTTAGTTCAGTGATGGTGTCAGATGCTATTACTACCATGTTTCCTTGATATGTTTTGTGTTTTTTTGCATTGACAAAATGTATCCTGGTTTATTAATCCAGACTTGATTAATTCCAGTCATTTACATAACCTGTGTTTTGGTACCTTGATGCAAGTGTAGTGACTTTGCTGGAGTTTTAGTTCACTTAAACTGAAGATATTGGACGCCGCATTGGTCATTGGGTATAGAAGCAGGTGCTTTTTGGGACATTTGAAAATAAATCTTTTGTGTTTTTTTTAGTTGTTGGTTTCATAATCTATGTTCATGCGGTTGGTTGGCTAATGTTAGTTTTATCAGGACTCAGATTTTGCTATTCCATTTTAAATGTTGGCAGCAGTGGAGTGCACAGTCAAGTTCAAAACAAGGCTGTGCATAAATCACACACAGACTGGGGAATGTTCAGAGAGGGTGTTTGGATGTCTCTTTCTTCTCTCTTGCTTTTATATAGATCAGATCGACCATGCTGTGTGTCAGCCACAGCCATTAGAGCCTGTTTACCCCGTTGTTATGGCTATGCAGTTAGTCATCAGATCACAAGCATGTGATCTTGTACCATCGATTGTTTTAAGACCCCTGAAAAGTCCCTAATACTTCTGGAATGTGATGGATGGACATATTTCCCCATGTTGTTTGCAAGAATTCATTTAAGCATTTGCATTAAGCAACAATTACATATGTGTGTTTTATGATGTAATCTGTAAAAATGCATTCATTTTGTCCCAACACAAATTGATTAAGTTAACTTAACAAATTGAAGTGGATTGAACATAAAACAATTAAGTTGTCCCCCCAAAAATCTCAAGAATTGTGTTATTTCAGCTCATTTTAAATAAGTAGCTTGAACAAGCAGCAAAAATAATGTTTTGAGTGTAGTTGGTGTTTCATGTGACCCAACGGCACTGCTGATAGTTGGGAATGTATTTTGAATCAAGCCTTGACCTCGATGAGATAACAGTCTCTGCCTTGTACAATAGATTAGGCTGCGGGTGGAAGGAGAAGCATATTACGAAATTTTCAGTTGTGCGCTATTCCTTAAAAACTGTTTATAATTTCTTACCTCTTAAGAAATCGAAACATTTGACTAACATATTTAAAATGTTGCATTAGAAGAAAACTCATATGTTGCTTAGAAAAAAAACTGGATGTGCCGTGGAGGGTTGCCATGTGGAGATCACACGACCAATGGTGTCATACAATTGTAAAGTTTGTTTTAGTAATAACAACTTAACATTTTGCTTATATTTTTAAAATGTATTTTTGCTCCAATAAATGCAGCCTAGGTGAGCATAAGAGACTCAAATACAATATCTTATAAAAAATGGGACTTTGATCTTTCCTCGAAGAACTTTTAATGTTAAAAAGGTTTGCAAAGTGACTTTTATTGACATTTTGAGTCGTTTGAAAAGATATATTGTCTGGGTTGGGCATGTAAGTTATGGTACAAAAACTAAAGTCATTGTAATGATCTGCCACTATATTTTATGTTTGATTACAGATAATATATACAGTATGTATATTGTATAGGAAATATTATATATAAATATGTTTCCTATACAATATATTGTACATTTTTTACAGTTAAACTGATAAATTGCAACATTAAAGTTTTTCATTGGAGCAGAGATGAATGTAAATAAGTTAAAACAACAACAACAACAACAACAATAAATCAGCTATTAAATAACACAAATCTTTACAGTGTACCTGACCCAAACCATCTTTTTTGGAATATGCCATTTTTTACCTTTCAGTATATGAATATTTTTACCTTTCAGTGATGTGTCAGCTGGTAAAACCCTGAAATACATTACTTAATGTTTACTATATTCAAATACTATGGTTTGTACATGGTACTGTTAATGTTAATAAAAATTGAAAATGAAATATATTTATTTATTTATTTTTTGTTCAGAAAATGCATCCAGAAAATATCTTTCATTATATTAATCAAGGTTATTTATGGTCATAAAATAACCTGGTGTTGCTTTCTGAGAAATGGAAAAGCTATTCAGAAACTGTTCTTGCAGTTATTTAGTATGAGTCATAGCTTTAGCTTTGATTTTCAATTTCCTATACAGTTAATTCCACATGGCACACCAATACTTTAAAGGAACGATTCTATAACTAATCCAATAACTATTGTTTCTATACTGTTTGGCAGAAGGAAGGACATGTTTTTGGAGTGTTCACACGGAATGAACTGGGAAATAATTTGTTATATGAACACCCTTGGGATGAAAAAAACTGTCCGCACTTCAGAGTTGGGTCTAACTCAACATAACAGGAAGCACCAATTATGTAAGTGTATTGTTGATTGCAATACACATTACATATAAAACGCCAGCAGAGTATTTTACAGTATTACAAGACATACACAAAAAAGTTGTCTTCGTATGGGAGGCCCTGCTGATGATGTGTACTAGCATGTCAAGTTGTGTTTGGAGATTTTGTCTCCTAGTCATCCTTTTTGCTTATTCAGTTGCATAACATCCACATCACACAACAACAGCAAAAAACAAAAACAGGATTATTCATGCCACAGCATCATCAATCTTAAGATAATGTTAAATAATGTGTTTGATGTCTCTTTAGAAATCCTGCATGCTTGGGATATAAATGAAACAAACAAACAAACAAACAAACAAACAAAAGTCCTGGAGGAACCTGGTGGCTAGTTCTTATAACTAAGTTCTTACAACCTCCAGGCTAAGAAAAGCCAGTCAATCTCTAAAACAAAAACTTGTTTACAAATTCCATTAAGCTGATCCTTAATGTGGGTTTTCCCCACAAGTCCAAAGACATGCGCTATATGTGAATTGGGTAAGATAAATTGCCTATAGTGTGTGTGTGTGTGTGTGAATAAGAGTGTATGGGTGTTTCCTAGTGATTTGATTCGATTGAAGCGATTTCCTAGCGTAAAACAAATGCTGGATAGGTTGGTGGTTCATTCCACTGTGGCATCCCTGATTAGTAAAGGGACTTAGCCGAAAAGAAAATGAATGAATGATCCTCAATGTCCTGCGAGGAATGCGATTTCAGCTTTGTGGTTGTAACTACGGAGGTAAGACCACACAATGAGGTTACAGTGGAGACAGACATGGAAATTAAAAGTGTGGTCTTGTCCAGCCATGCTGGTAAACCGGTTCGAGGTCTCATCACAAGCTCGTTTTAAAACCGTTAGGAGCTGCCACAGTGATTTAGATCCAAGTTAGACCCTAGACGGGTAGTTAGTTTCACTCGGGAGGGTTTAGTGCTGTAATGTGCCGCAGTAGGGATTGGGCCCTGCAGAAACCAACGAGAGGAAGGTTTGTCGAGCATGGAAAAGATTAAGATGAAGGGGAGGCTGTACCGCGTGTGAGAGTCATTACCCTGTCTGTGACCGCTGCGAAAAAGCGTGAAGCTATGGATCTTTTGCCACTCTGCTGAGCCCATCAGCACTCATTACTCTCTCTCACACACACACACACACACACACATATGTGTAACATGACCATTAAGGCTCTGGATAGTTCATATGCAGTATTGGCACTTTTCAGAGACAACAGGCTCTGGTATGAGACTCTAGCTGGGCCATGAAGAGAGGTATTGTGTTCTTGATCAAGGACATTCTGTGGAGCATCCAGTACTGTGCTTCAATTACTAGATAATGGGCTGTGCTCTATGTTTGAGACACGAGCAAGCCTGTATCTTGACCTTGTGTCTTATCTTGGACACAGTATCTAAACTTGCTGCCAGACTACAAGCTTAGTTCACTTAGAGTGGCAGAATTCCTCAGGCTTTGACATTTTGTTTTATTTGAAAAGAAATCGGATGTTAACGCGCTTTTGGTATGATTTACATTTAATCTTGACATGTTTTAAGCACGTTTATGCATGCTTTAATCCATCTTAAGTTAAAGCGCATGTTTTTAGCAATAATGTGGTCAGTGATATTAGCTCTCAGTCTCAATGTCTATGATCACATAATGCTTTTAGAACATATACTGTAAAAAATGCTGGGTTCCACATAATTGATTTGTGTTGGGACAACATGAAAAAAATAAGTTCACTTATTAGTTTTTTACAAATTTAAGTGGATTGAACATAAAACAATTAAGTTGTACCAAAAAACTCAAGAATTGTCAAATATGTCGTTTGATCAAATGTAATTGTTTGAGTGTATTATGACTATACCTGTTCTGAAATATCTTGTCCAAAATAATATCATGCTTTTTAAAATTGCACCATGATTATAACCATGTGTTTCTAGTTGATATAGCACCATGTTTTTTGGACAAAGCATAGTTTTTATACATTGTCAATGACAGAACCATGTTTTGTACATGTACTTTCATGGTAAGGAAATTTTGGCTAATATAAAAAAAACTAAAAGCAATGCATTGGCAGATAAATACAATTCTTCATATATTTTGCCCTGAGCATGATTAGAGAAACAAAAATCAAATAGAAAATTTAGAAAAAAAT
>CAIGQW010054217.1:4911652-4961879 GCA_903798125.1 Danio choprae | reverse complement strand
TATTATTATTATTATTATTATTATTATTATTATTATTATTATTATTAATTATTTCTTTGAGAAGTATTAGTAATATTTATATGTTTTGGGCTCAATTTCTTTCAAGTTAAGCCTAGCTTTTATTTTTCTATTTTATTTTAAAGACACTTGAATTTGTGTGTGTGGCCATAATACAATGCCATAGTTTTTGTCAAAATGAAACTGAACAGTACTCATGAAGTGGCTCTCAGAGAAAGCCTGACTGTTTGTAGTCAACTAAATCGCACCATTCATTCACACAGAACATGTAGACTTCATCATTTCATTCATTTTGCTGTTCAGTATTCACACAAATTAATCCATATCACAATTTGGAAACTTTTTTCTTCCCTTCAATATAATTGTGACAAGTTATAAACTCAGGTTTAGATTTTCTAATATTTAAAGTAATGCATCCATCATTTTGATTATTATGAAAAATGATCTATAAAACCTTATTTTCAAGAATCTTCTCATGTTTAGTTCAGTGAACTCATGTCAGTCAACCTTCGTTTCTGAGTTTATCCAAATAAACAGTTTTACAGTGTGTGCTTCTCGAAAATCATAGGGTCATTTTTGCCCCACAAAGTTGAGCCGCATTGCATCAGGAAAGCTTCGAGGGTAGAGCAGGGAGGGGGACCCGTTCTCTTGCCAACAGCGCCTACATGTCTGGGTGGTGAGAGGCAAGTGCAAACCAGAGCTCTCTGGATGGGAGGTGTATTTGTGGAGGGGTATTTCAAAACCCTGGCACAGCTCTCTCTGTGGTCAGAGGCTCGATTCCGAAGCTTTTCGAGCTGCACTCCGCCACAGTCACACGGCAAACCTGACCGAGCACAGCCAGTGGAAAAAGTGAGGAGCAGACAAACCTGTTGGCTATTAAACACCCTTGATCACGCTGGCGGTGCATGAAACGCTTGTATTGAAATGTATTCTGCACGGGCTGTTTTAAGGTAAAACCTTGCCATGTGAATTTCTACTAAATAATGAACACGCTTAATGCAGTTCTGTCACGTCCGTGCTGAGGTTTGTGAGCAAACATGCTTCGTCCCTGTGGATGAGGATTGTTGACACATTCAACATCAACATTAGCTCTGCCGTCAGTGAATTGACCCGGAGCCAAAGCCATCAACGATTTATGAATCCCGGCAAGCTGGATTCAAGATCATTTGTGTAGTATTTAAGTTTTAATTAGATGCAAGTTCAGACCTCAGCTTCTGCCGGTGACAAAAATAGGTTGGCACTGTCAGGCCCTTCTTGTGATTAATGCTGTTTGGACACAGACGTACAACTGGTTTTCAGAGTAGGAGATTGTAGACATGATGATACGTGTCTTCTTTCATGTCTTCGTCTAGACAAATGTCCAAAAACAAAAGTGAAACTAAAATGCAGCTGCGTCAACGACAATGTGAAAAAGTTTTACGCCACCATTAGATTTTGTTTTAGATAAGGTGTAATGACCATGCAATGGTTTCTCTGTGTCCACCTGAACAGTGAAAACAAATTGGGAGAGAAAAACGGTTGATAACACAATAAAAGTCATGAAATGGCTTTGACAGAGTCAAGACTCTCAAAAAAGATCAAAAGGTATGCATTTGTACCTTAAGGGGTCTACATTTGTAGTTTAAAGGTACATATTAGTACCCCAAAATACAAAAGTGTACCTCATTTAGTACCTTAATGACACAAATGTGTAGCTTTTAGCTGTTACTGCACCAGTGGCAGCTTTTGAACCTTTCTTTGAATCTTTAATTATAGACAGTATGAGATTAACTGGACAAAAGATGCCTAAATATAAAGACAAACTTAGGGAAGTGCTGGAAAAAAAACCTGATGTATATCAAAACAGTCTTTTCAAAAGAGTGCAAACAGAGGTCACACTACTAGCTGCCAGAAGAAGCCGTTTTGTTCTGAAAATTGTAATTTTGTGTACAATGTTTTTCTGTTTGTATCTTAATGAAAAGACCAAAACTTAAATACGGATGGTCGTTAAAAATGTAATATAAATCTCAGGTCTCCACAGAATGTGTCTGTGAGGTTTTCATCTTAAAATACCTCAACAACAAACCATCAAAACCTCTGCTTGAGTGTAAAGGCCTTGTCTCTTTCAAAATCTCAAATATGGTTTTCTGACCGCACAAACAGTGTCACAAAAAAAAGCTGGCTATCAGATAGCAAATTGCATACGTATAGTGTCATTTTTTTGTATAAACTGACAAATACACACAAGGCTTGATTACAAACACACAAAAACAACACGTTGCTCGTGTGTGTGAGTGCGAATGTAAACAGGTTAGGAAGAAATTGCATCAGTATATTAGATCTCTGAAACATCTTCTCTTGGACAAGAAACAGCGCACTATTAATGCAACTGAACCAGGCCTTGCTCTTTTCAGCAAGTGCGGGGCAGGAGTTATTTAAATTTGGTATATACTGTGATGTGTATATATTCCTGGATGGACATTCAGTAATTGAGGTGTTTGAGGAAGTTGCTTATATAAAGAATAGCTCTATTTGAAGTAACTTTGTGCAGTGTTACTTTGCAAATCATTTAATGCATTTAATGCTTTAACCACATCATGGTGCACTTAAGGAAGTTAAAATTGTAAAAAGCATAATAGTTTATTCAGCAGTAAAACTGTTTTGTTAAAATCTTGTAAAGGATCATGCCAAACTATTTTTTTTCAAGATTGTTGGATCACCTTGACATTTTTTACTTCATGCACCCATAAATTAAAGATTGAATTCTTAAAGGGATAGTTGACTCCAAATAAAATGAAAAGTCTGTCATTATTTACTCATCCTCCACTTCTTCCAAACCTGTTTGAGTTTCTTTTTTATGTTTAACACAAAAGGAGATATTTTGAAGAATGAAACTGATAGCCATTTACTTCCTTTTATTTAAAATTTTCAATGGGTTGTCGATTTTTGAAGATGCCACTTGTCAGTGACTATTGGTTTCATCCTTCAAAATATATTCACCACTTGTATTTACCACTCAAGGATATTAAAAACATGCTTATCATTATAAATATGTATTCAAGTCATTATATGTACGAACTCCATTTTAGTGCCTTTTTTGAATGAATGAAAAAGATCCAAAATGAGCATCATGTCATGGGTCTATGCCGAGTATCACTTGCAACACAACGGTGGCCTCTTTGGTAGTCATTGTCCTGACTCAGTATTGTTTTACAGGGCCTTGCCTGCTTTGTCTTCTGTCCAGTCGTGTAGGTGTTCTCTTCTCATATCTCCACCAACAGCCGTGTGGCTTGTAAGAAATGTGGCGACGCTCATGTATCAAGGTTCTTCACCTTGTTAATTAGCTGGAGGGTGTGCAGGAGTGTCTTTAATTACTGTCTCTTTCTGTAATTGGCCAAGTACGCGAGACAGTCGCTTAGTGACAGTCATTGCGGTCGTCTCTGCTAGCTTTCTTTTTTATGAAGTAGGATCTTCTCGCAGCAGGTTCCCATAGTGACAGCAAAGGCCTGCGGTTACTGCACGTTCAGCGAGATTTAATTCTCCCTACCGCATTCACAAACCTTTGTACGGATAATCTTAGACTTCCTTCATGCTGGCGATCAGTAAACATGTCTGGAGTTTGCTAATCTGGGCCTTCTTATGGGGTGTGATGGATGGAGACGGAGACGCCATCTGGCCAAGCAGAGGTCTGATCTGGATGGTTTATTCCGGTCTTAGGACCTCTACTATTCAGGCAGTAGGATTAGAAAGTGCCTCTAGATTTCTGCACACAGTTTGCCGTTTCAGTGTTTCGCTCCTGAGAGTTGCTGGGATTTGGCTGCTGATTAATAAGGGTGACATTGGCAAAAAGCCACAACCAGATGAATTGAACTAGTTTTGTCCATGCCTAAGCTTCTCTTCTTGACCAGGACCATGAAGAGGAAAAAATTAGGGACGCAACAATCAGTCCATTTAGTCATTGAAAGTGGATAATGACAATAGTCAACAATGAGATTCATTATTGATTACTGTGTTGTGGCAACCTCGGTCAAAGAGGGCACTGGTGATTGCTTGTGTCAATCCAGATCAGTCACAACAACGTGAATGTGTGCTTCATGTATTGCTATACAATTGATGATCAACTTCTCTGCAAAATTGTGACAAAACATATGCCAATATAACTATCATGTGTGTCCGTCAACGATACTAGTTTGATTAAGGTGTTTACATGTCTTTACTGCATTTCATTAATGTGACTAAAATAATACTCCACGTCTTAATTCGATTTCTGTCTAGTTTGATTATGACTTTAGTCGGATTAAGGTCATCAAAAATAGCTTTTTACATAGTATTGTCATAATCATATTAAAATCTGAGTATTGGTGTCCATGTAAACGTACTAACTTTCGAGAGACGTGCATCTAATTCAATTGACCTTTCGCTAAGCCACACCCGAAAACCGCCACACACCAATCGTGTCTTAGCAACCGTAGCTACGCGCAGGAGGTCTGTCAAGTTTTCGAGTGAGGGAAACAACCCAAAGCATTGTGCATGTGGATTGTGCAAAACTGATACCCGGTATCCTAAAGTTTGGACGGGGTGATGGAATTTTTTTCCCTTTCCAAAACCTAAAACCCAAGAGGAGACATGCCAGCGTGGATCAAGCTGTGTGAGGGGCACAATCCAGTTATATTTCCATCGGTTTCAAACTACAAATATCTGGATTACATATCAACAGAGCAAAACAGAGATATAATCACAAACTGAGCACTTGCGATCAATATACTTCACGCGCAGCTCTTTTTCAGTAATTTATAACCCTCATGTCCATGTCAGAGCTACAATTCACCGATGTTTTCATCGGTCTTTTGGAGATTTAGTCATTGGTGACGACTTTATAGCGGGTTAGTGTCTGCTTTTATATTTGGTGTCAGATTAATATCTGCTGGTAGGGAAAATCTATTTGTTCGCTTCTGCTGTTTATACTTTGATTTGCATTTCAATTTATCTAGTTTTTCCACTTAACTGCAAATTAGAATAGAAACGGTATAAAAAAACACGCTATAGTAACGCTATATTTCATTGCACAACAATTAGTCTATCAGGCTTTTTGACTGAAAAAGGAGAAATCACGGTTTAAATTGTTATTATTAGATTATTTTTAAATTTCACCTATCCTGCTGTGCATGAACTAAGCTGTTGAATGGTCAGCGTATATGAGGCGGTTAGGCTTTAGCTTCAATTTTGATTAAATTATTTTCTAATCGGTTGCGTATTATATCGTGAATATACCCCTGTACTGCAGTCTATTTTTGTCTTTCTCAGATATCTCACCTGTTCACCAAAAATAATTATATCCCTGTGAATGTCTGACACCGGCGCATACATATTGTAATAGACGTGCCAGGCACGAAGCTTGAAAGGCGTAACAACAGTAACTAAGGAGGGGGGTCTTAGCGAAGGGTCAGTTCCAATCTTGTATTACGTTGCAATTCCTACTGTAAAAAATATTAACCAACTAGCTAGCAATGCAGAATTTAGCTTTAGTCAGCTTACTCATTCTCACTCATGTACTCATTCTTGATACAGTGGACAGAATCTCACTCTCATTTGTCTTAATACTGACATGAAAGATTGCCATTGTCCACAGTGAGCGCCTCTTCCCTCATGTCTGGTCCACACAGGGAGGGATCCTCCACTGCTGATTTAGGTCATGGTAATGGCGGAGTGTGTTGAAGAGTGTGAGTGCTGATGTGTCAGTGGTTCCCGCTGAGCTGACAGCTTCACTGCTCAAACACCTCATTCAGAACAGAGCGGCGTCTGAGGGGCTTAGACCACCTTCTTCAGTCACTGCTTATTCCACAATAGTAGTTTTGTATATTAGTATTAGAACAAAAGTTGTAGTTCTGCTACTCTTTTATGAAATTTCAGATGTTTCAGATGTTGATTGCCTGGTCCAAACCCTGACCTTTTCCCTATACTGTGTTCACACTGTGGTTTTTAATTCTGAACCATGGTACGTTTCTGTTGTCAGAGGAGCAGCTGTTTAACCCACTTGATTGGTAACAGCTGTGTAATAATGGATGCTTGCTCACCTGGTTGTTGCAGTTGGGATTTTGAAAATTTAGTTTAGTTTATAAAAGGCCAACACAAAACTCTTGTCTCTTTGCGTGAATGTAAAACAAAGCTTCAGAAGGTGCCAGAATACTGTGTTCGCATAATGCAAATGAACTGAACCCAGTTGCGTACTGAATATTTCATGTCATTCATTTATTTATTTTCTCTTCAGCTTAGTCCCTTTATTAATCTGGGGTCGCCACAGCGGAATGAACCGCCAACTTATCCAGCACATGTTTTACGCAGCGGATGCCCTTCCAGCTGCAACCCATCACTGGGAAACAATATTTCATTTACATAAACTTAATTTAAAGTCACTTCCACATGATGATGCACATTGCAGGCACTTTGAGTTTATGTCAGCAGTGTAGTAGGTTTTCCACAATGAAAAAATTGGACTTTAGAAATGCCATTTGTAAATGAGGCGACATGGTGGCTCAGTGGTTAGCACTGTCACCTCGTGGCAAGAAAGTCGCTGGTTTAATTCCCGGCTGGGTCAGTTGGCATTTCTGTGTGGAGTTTGCATGTTCTCCCCGTGTTGGCGTGGGTTTCCTCCGGGTGCTCCGGTTTCCCCCACAGTCTGAAGACAAGCGCTATAGGTGAATTGGATTAACTAAATTGGCCGTAATGTATGAGTGTGTATAGATGTTTCCCAGTTCTGTATTGCAGCTGGAAGGGCATCCGCTGTGTAAAACATATGCTGGATAAGTTGACGGTACATTCCGCTGTGACGACCTCAAATAAATGAAGGGAATAAGCTGAAGGAAAATGAATGAATGAATAAATTTGTAAATGAATTGGGAACATAAAGATCTAAGTGTTTCCTTCACTGTAAAAAATGCCAGGTTCCACACAATGGATTTGTGTTGGGATAACATGAAGGAATTAAGTTCACTTATTCATGTTTTTTATTATTATTTTTATTATTATTATATTTTTACTATTACAATTATTTTTTTGTGTTGTTTTCTGCAGGTTTAGTTTTAAGACTGAACCTGTTGTCAACTGTCTTTGTTTGCATTTTGTTTTAGTAATCAGGATGAGAAAAATTGTTATAACATTTTTTTTATTTGTCTATATTTTGGTTATCAGCTTCCAAATATAAAGAGTTATGTTCTTTCTACCAGTGCATTCCTAACTTATTCTGTACACTAGGCTAGATCGTTTACTGTAATCTAGTAGTTTGTTTTGGCATTAACTGAAGATTTTGCTCTGAGAGAAAAAGATGTCATTCCTCTTCTCTGTTTGAGTTGGATATGAGTCAGATTTGTCAAATCATCATTTATGTATAAACTTTTCCTGCCAATAAATGTGCCTTTAAAAGATAAAAACAAAAACAGTGTAATTTAGGACAACCTAAATGTGGTGCTGTTGTGGCATCACGGGACAATGTAAACAAACTGAAAAAGGGTCTTTTTCTCTAAAAATGGGAGAAAACTGCTGAAGCGGGGAAGAAATAAAACCCATGACTCATGCATTTGTATGAATCATTCTGTTTTCCTTCATTACTTGTTTACTCCCTGTGTTTTGATCCTTTTCTCCCGCTTCGTTGATAAGCCGGGCTCTTGTCGCATTGGACCGCTTCATTGCTTTTGTGCTGTTCAAGTGTGTTTACTAGCTTTTTCGTTTATTTCTGCACAGCAAAGCTCTCGGTGGAGTGTGTCTCTGTGCGCGTCCTCCACATGCTGGTTATGTTTGTCGTTCTGGCGCCGATCACCACGTCTTTGTTCTTTTGTGTGATGTGTGTGTGTGTTTGTTTAGTGTGCTTTAGCGGTGGCATATGTCGAGCTGCTAGTGTAACGTCACGAATGTCAGTAAATAAGCGTCAGTCGTCACTGTAAGTCACTGTAGTTTCTGCCTGTCGGGCCAGTGGGCCAGCCAATGTTTTCTTCTCTCCCTTTTTTTTTTGCCCCTCCACTCCCCCTCTTCTTTTGTCCTATTTCATGTCCCAAATGGCGTCGGCAATGCTGAGGGGAGTCTCCAAATACTCATTAGTGCATTACTGAAGTCTGGAAGTCTGCCAGCCACTCAGACGTGAGCCTGCGATGTATTCCTTGGGAACTTACATGGAGGGTGGGAGGAAAAGAGGTCTGGAATTAGCGCTGAGAGTCGAGCTGCACAATATTAGAAGAAACTGACAATGCAATATTTGGATTTTCTGCAAAATGTGATATGAAAACAATAGCTCTTTTTGAAAAAAATTGATCATTTTAGTCTGATTGGTTTTTTTAAGAGAGTGCCTTTGTATAAAATATAATAAACAATTTACAAGAATATAGATAACTATAATAAATGCATAGATACTAATGAAATATACAGAGCTTTTCTGGGGATTCTAATAGAATTAGTGTGCAAAAATTGAATGATCAAATGTAAAATTTGACCCTGGACTACAAAACTAGTCTTAAGTCTTAAGGAATAGACAACATTCATTCATTAATTTTCTTCGGCTTAGTCCCTGATTATTAGGGGTCACCACAGCGGAATGAACCGCCAATAGCCAACAACATGAGTCAAAATGATACATTTTCCTTTTATGCCAAAAATCATTAGAATATTAGGTGAAGATGTTCCATGAATGTTCTACTGTAAGTATATCAGAACTTAATTTCTGATTAGTTATATACATTACTAAGAACTTTAGACAACTTGAAAAAACGTTTATATTTCGATATATCTGATATGAATACAACTTCACCAACTCGAATAGCTCTGTTTGGAAATAATTGATCATTTTAAACTGATTGGGATGGCTATTTAAGAAAGTGCCTCTGCATAAAATGTGGTAAACAATTTACAAGCATAGATAAATATAACAAATGCAAAGATACTAATGAAATACACAGAGCTTTATTGTTTTTTTGGGGATTCTAATAGTATTTGTGTGCAGAAATGATTACATTTGACCCTGGACCCTTGATTTTCACAGATATATTTGTAGCAATAGCCAAAAAATTATAGATTTTTCTTTTAATATCCAAAATCATTCGAATATGCCAGTGAAGATCAGGTCTCGTGATGTTATTTTGAAAGTTTTCTATCAACAATTAATTTCTGATTAGTAATATGCACTGCTAAGAACTTTGGAAAACTTACAAGGTGATTTTTTAATATTTCGATTCCAGATTTTGAAATAGTTGTATCTAATATTGTCCTATCCTAATAGACCATACACGAATGGAAAGCTTTTATGTATTCAGCTTTTAGAATACAATCCATACATTGGCCCTTACAACAGTTTTTTTGGTTCAGGGTCACAAATAACACAGTATGGTCTTCTTTGTGTAAATAATTAAACACAGTTAATCTTTGTTTGAGCTACTCACTTCTTCAGTTCTTGTGCCCAAATGGTTTTAACTCGCTTAAAATGCGTACCCAATCACAAGCCTTAAAAACATTTCACTCTATTATGGCTAAACTTTGCAGTGACTCCACAAATCACACGCTTTCTTAACTGTCGTGCCTTCTCAACTATAATCTAGACGTTGCAGATCTTGCGATGGGACCATTGTAGTGTCAATGTAGAATCGATATATAATTGTGCAACCCTCTAGCCAAGACAAAAAAGTCATGTTTTTATTCCTGATCTCGATTATTGGCTCTAATCCTCTTTAGGACGAGCGTCTGTATGCTTCTGTTGTGCTTTAAAGGACACGGCTAAGCTTATTTTGGTTTCGACTTCTTCCCTTTGACATTTTCCACTTCCTCGTCACATTGACGGATGAAATATGAATCAGCAAAGATTAAACCTGCCGCTTCTCCATTGAAAAGCAGACAAACGGCAAGTGTCTGAGAGTGTGTTTATGGTTTTTTTGAACGGGGAAGGGTGTAAAAAAGAGCCCGTTGTGTTTATGGTTAAGGCATGTAATCAGATTCAGCGTCGTCAATCAGGAGGAGCAAGCGCTCGGCATGAGCTCACATTTCACACTGTAAAAAGCAAAAAGGCGGGCATGTGCTACTGAGTCTAACAGAGCTGCATGTTAAACCTGCTCTCTCTGGAAAGAGTCTTGTTTTTCTTTTTTTTGGCACAGGATGTTTGTATTTAAGCCAGTTAAAGTGTTTACTGGAGACGCTTGGTTGGAAATTGTGTGTGACTGTGACCTGCCGGCTAACAAAAGCGGGGATGTGTGTAAAAGTGTGTATTATGAACTTCTTGTTTGTTAGTTATTGGCGACAGATGCCTTGCATCTGGCAGCAACTGTGTGTGTGTCACACAATTATGGGAGGCAATAACAGCCAATCATTTTGATGGCAGGCTTTTACTCATTTCACAATGACCCGAATGGTTTTTCAGATGCGTCGTGACTATTTTTGCGCAGTAATTTTGTTAATTATATAGAGACATGACTTGAGGCAGGTAGCTTTTCTCATATTTGAAACAATCTTTCAAGCGTAATTTTTAAAAATGTGTTTCATGTAATTATTTTCAGAGCAAAAAAAAAGAAGAGCAAAGAAATCCTTCTGTTTAATCCTTGAGATAGCAAAACAAAAATCTTTTTAAATATGTATACATTGCCACTTTGTACTAGTCTACCCATTTGTCAGCAATACTTTTTAAAAATAAGTTAAAATATAATTATATAATAATTAAATAGTTTATTATGGTCACTTGTACATATGTACATTTATATAGAAAAATATATTGTTTTATTTTTACATGAATATACAGTATTTGTCATGCTGAATAAAGAAATCACAGTATTAACTAATGGGATTATTTAATTGAATAACGAATTAGTTTTGCTGCTCCTTGTCTTGACTTTGTAAAATACATTTTAAATACAGCTTTTGTTTCACTGGGTAAATACAAAAAAGAAAGAAAGAAAGTTGGCACATTTACACATTCATTTCGTAATTGTGTTCCCATTGTAACTTATACTTATTTTTTTCTTACCACATTAAAAAGATATCCACCTCAATGTAGTCCATATGCTTTTTCCTTAGGCCATTTTTTAAAAGCCTTTTTATATCAGTTGCCAAAATTAACTTACAAAAATATGTTACGTGAAATCACTAATCAATTTCTAAATTACTCATTAGAAGTAAATGTGATCAGACTCCCTTCCTCATGTAAACTACATTTCATAGCTATCGTTTATGACCATTATTATAGACTTTCTATAAACTACAAGTCTCTCATTCAGTTTTTTCCTCACTAATCTACTACTATGTTGTCAGCCGATTCATAGTCCTTGCGGATTCAGGAACAGGTCTGAATAACCTTCTTAAACGTGAGTCACTGAGACACTGGCGTCTGGATCTTTACTTTTACAGCCTTAATGCGTCTCAGTCCCAGTGCCGTTATCATGCATGCTTTCTTTTCACATCAGAACCCAGAGGCTCATTGTCTCCAGCATAATGTGCCATAAAAGGTGCTCCTTGTTGCATTACTGCCTTCCAATAAATCACAACGTCATGATTTTATCATGTGGTTTAGCTCGTCTGCTTTCATAGTAACCTGATGTCATGTGTCATCATGATTCTGTCTCGTAAATGAGCGAAGTTGAAACTTCAGATTGGGACGTGTGATTCTATTGAGCGTCATCCATTTCCAGAGCTTGGTACAGATTAATTATGAGTTTATTTATGAGTTCATTAATTGGGAAATTATATGACAAAATTTGTAGTCAGTAATATAATCTCTTGGATTAAACGTTCATGGTGATGTATTCGGACTACTTTTGGATTACATTTAGATTACTTTTGTGCTAACCCTTATTTGATGTCACGTTTATTGAAGTACTGTATATTGAAGTACTAGATAATCTTGTACTATTTTGACAGATATGTATTTACAAAGAAAATATATATTACATTCTTTGTCACCAACAAGAGCCTCGACAGCTTAGTACTAATATACATTGCCATTTAGTGCTTGCTGATAATAACATTGAGGTTACTTTTATGCGACAACGATGAGACAAAAATGGAAATGTTTTTCCCTTGCATTTAAAAAAGTTACGATAAGCATTTACACATCCTCGAAAATGACCAAAACCACTGTATTACATATGCCAGGCCAGCATTTGCCACGGTCACCTTGTTAGCAAACAATAATAATGTGTATTTGTTGTATATGCATCTCCGCTCACATGTAATGTGAAGTAAATCCACATTTTGCTGATGAAGCCCTAGGAAACTACCATATACTCCATCACACTACTTTTGAATTACATTTAGATTACTTTTGTTCTAACTCTTAAAGGCGCTTTCATTTAATCTACACCTTCCTAAACATGTACTATTTACACACATGATGTCTTCGTAGTTATAGACTTTCATTTTTGGGTGTTTACATAGACAAGACAATGGCGGCGTTTCCAAAAACATTCACTATAACCTGTTTTCAGATTAATACGTTTTAAGCCCCCAAAACAAATCATTATATAAATTCATTATATAAACATTAGAAGTGCAAATATTTCATCATTTCTTATTGTTTATTTCTGTGACCTAAACTGCGCATGAATGACCAATGCCTTCTCTGCTGAAAAAGCACAAATAATACGGGTAAAAGTGTCAGGTTTATCATTAGAAATTGAACAAAAAAATTAAGAGAAAATAAAGAGAATCAATAAATTGCAGTGAATCACAAATGTATAAAAGCATCAAGTTTATTATGAGAATTAAACATAGAGAGAATTAATGAATCGTGAACAACTTACTGTCATTGTGTGAATAGTATGTAATTATGCAACACAAAGTAATCTGTGGTCTGATTATGAGTATTTTAAAAAGTAGTTTACTGTAATTACAATAAACTCAAAAAAGATGGTTGCTTCTTCTTTTAATTACTTATTTAAAATGAGCTGAAACGACACAATTCTTGTTTTATGTTCAATCTACTTGATCATTGATATTTAACTTGATGAATTTGTGTTGGGACAACATGAATGAATTGTGTGGAACTCTCCCATTTTTTTTACAGCGTACTTGATTTTTGGAATCCGTTACTACCCAGCTCTGACTGTTTTTCTACTAATGATTCAAAGTTATTTTTTGGATTTCATTGTCTTTCTGAACACAAAATGCTGTGAGCTCATTCAGCATTTATTGAGGAGCTAAAAGCTTCGGGATGGGTCCAAATCTAGCGCTGTTGCTCCTTTCTTTCCCTCTCCGAGCCCCTCAAAGGAAGGGAAAAGGTGATGCTTTGCATGTGAATGTGCACCTCGGCCTCAGATGTGTAAATAGCAGGCTGAGAGAGTAGCTTTATTCTAGCGGACGTGATTTTGGAGGCTCTCCTCGGGTTTTGGCTTGGCGTCATTCAGATGTAGGATTGGACTATAAATAGTGACTGTCCCACAAGAGCTTAGTTGACCTTCTACTTTCCAGCCGAGCATTGTTTTATTGAGCCGAGCCAGTGGACTTGGGACAACGATTTGCTGTCATGAAAAGTGCAAGACGTTACTGACACTGCGAGCCTCAAAAGCTCAGATTTGATACTGGAGAATTAAGAGATGAATAACTTTGACTGCAGTGCGGTGTATGGGATATTACAGTACTATGATGCAAACTTTGTATATAAAGTTTGTTTTTAGATTTGGGTAAGAAGGAAGGTAAGAAAGAACTTCACTGTAAAAAAATGCTGCGTTCCACACAATCGATTTGTGTTGGGACAACATGAAGAAATTTAAGTTTTTTGTTGTTGTTTTTTTACAAATTTAAGTGGATTAAATATAAAACAATTAAGTTTAGTCGCAAAAAAGCTTAAGAATTGTTATTGTTTTAGCTCATTTAAATAAGTAGTTTGAATAAACCGCAAATGAAATTTTTCTGGAGTGTTTATTCATTTAATCATTCAATCATTCATTTTCTTTTCGGCTTAGTCCCTTTATTAATCTGGGGTCGCCACAGCGGAATGAACCGCCAACTTATCCAGCATATGTTTTACACAGCAGATGCCCTTCCAGTTGCAACCTATCACTGGGAAACATCCATACACTACGGACAATTTAGCTTACCCAATTCACCTATACCGCATGTCTTTGGACTTGTGGGGGAAACCCACGTGAACACAGGGAGAACATGCAAACTCCACACAGAAATGCCAACTGACCCAGCCGAGGCTCGACTCAGCGACCTTCTTGCTGTGAGGCGATCGTGCTACCCACTGCGCCACTGTAAGGCCACATAAAATATTTCTTTATTATTATTATTATTATTATTATTAGTGGTATGTATTTGAAAAGAGCAAAATTGTGAAATAATATCATTAATTAAAATAAATGTTTTGTATTTTTTTTATTACAATCTAATTTATTTAGAGATTTCTTTTACATAACTCTTGAAAATACAGTAAATTATTCGTGTGATGACAAAGCTGAGTTTTCAGATTTCTTCAAAGGTCATTTTAAAATGTGATTGTTTGGTGATGTTTGTCATGTCAGTGTTGACACTGGTTGAGTAAGTTACTTTTTTTTTTTTAAACATGATACATTTTTCTTTCGTTTTTTTTAAATAGGAAGTATATTTGAAACCAGAATTTTTATTAGCATCAAAATTGCTTTTACTGTCCCTTATAAACAGTTTAATACATTTCGGTTGAATAAAAGTGTTCATTAAAAAAGGTTTTAATAATTTTGAGCACAAACAATGCACTGTACCACTCTGCAAATATCAAAAGAATCTATATTTAATTGCTGTAATTGTTGTTTATTATCAAAGAAATCATAAAAATATATTCATTTATATTATCAGCCATCGGCCATCAGTAAAAATCTATTTTCATCAACCATTATCTCTCTGTAGTCCTGATGCTTACAATGCTTATTCAACTCCCTAGCTGGAAATTATGTCTTGTATGTCTTGGTGTTAAAATGTTTGGCATTGAAAACTCGGTTCTGTGGACATGACGAAAATGATTAAGCCTCAAGTAAAACAGACTACAATCAGGATTCTTTGTTGTGATTTCTCGTTTCTCCACTCTTGATGTGTCCTTTCCAATAATGCAATCAGCTGTGAGCTCCAGGTTTTCTGCAGCAGATGGATAAACGTAGAGCATGTTTTCTCCTCTGTACTACTTTTTTCTTTTTTTTAAAGAAACCTATTCTGCTTACTAAGGCTGCATTTGTTTAATCCAAAGTACAGTAAAAACGGTGAAATATTATTGCATTCATTCGTTCATTTTTTTTCTTCGGCTTAGTCCTTTATTTATCAGGGGTCGCCACAGCAGAATGAACCGCCAAATATTATTACAAGTTATATAAAAATCTTAGTATTAAATGTAGTTTAAAATGACATTTTTGTGATTAAAAGCTGAATTTTTAGAGACATTTCTTCAGTCTTTCAGAATGTTACATTATGTTTCAGAAATGAGTGTATTTGCTGCACAAGAAACATTTCTTCTTATTATTATCAGTGTTGAAAACTGTAGTGCTGCTTCATATTTATCGAGAAACTGTGAGACCATTTAAAATCAAAAATATATTTAGTTCAGTTCATCAGGGACACTTTAAATTGTTCAAGAGCGAAAGATTGCATTGTTTACTAGGACTGTAAATAAACAATCCTAGTAGAAAAGGCCTGTTTTCAACATTGATAAACATAAGAATTATTATTAATGATTAAGCAGTACTTATAATTGATCATAATAGAACAGCAAACCAACATAATATAATATAACTCATCAAAACAGTCATGTAAATGACATTTCACAATATTATTCATTCATTCATTTTCATTTCGGCTTAGTCCCTTTATTAATCAGGGGTCGCCCCAGCGGAATGAACTGCCAACTTATCCAGCATATGTTTTACGCTGCAACCCTGGGAAACATCCATACACACTCATTCACACTCATACACTACAGACAATTTAGCTTACCCCATTCACCTATACTGCATGTCTTTGGACCTGTGGGGAAACCGGAGCACGCGGAGGAAACCCACGCCAACACGGGGAGAACATGCAAACTCCACACAGAAATGCCAACTGACCCAGCCGAGGCTCGAATCAGCAACCTTCTTGCTGTCAGGCGATCGTGCTAGCCACTGCGCCACCGTGAGGCCCCTATTTCATAATATTACTGTTACAAATTTTGTTGTATTTAATAATTGCAGCATTATTAATCAATCATTGGTATTGGTATTCAAAACATTAATTTAAAAAAATAAATCCTGACCTCAAACTACTCCTACCGGTCTCTAACTATGAACAAACACACAGAGTTGAGCAATTAGGCCTACATGAGTCCTCGTGTCCGAGCATGCCTTTCATTCTCAGATCATCATTTTTAATTACAGCATTGCTTGTATGAGGCAGGGTGAAACTAAATTAAGTTTCAGGCTGCTGTTTCTGCTCATAGCCGTCAACATGCTTTATAATAGTCATTAATTTGCTTCCTCCCCACTGATCAAGCTTCCTTATTAAGACCTTCCTTCCTTAATAAAGCTCAGTGTTGCTTCATAGTCTGGACTATATATGTTTATTAATCTCCATCAGCATTGCGAAAGGCATTGCGGTCTGTAAATGGTTGCTAGTAATAGCTATTTACTGGGTCAGTAATGTGAGATATTCATATTTAATAAAAATAAAGTAAATACGCGTATTGAATTGAGTAAACCTCTATGAAATTAGATTAATTTGTATATTTTTGGGACAAACAAAAATTATATAAAAATTGGATTCAGGTTTTGGATTAAAAGATTTGCAAGGTTGTCAGTGGGTATGTTTACAGGGACGTCAGTAATGTGATTGTTTACCTTATTCTGAATAAGACGATGATTATGATTCGGCCTAAAGTGCTTACATGAGTTGCTTTTAGATTATTTCTTTCATGTTCCTGTTTTTCATGTTGTAGTACATAGATGGATTCATGGCACACTCATTACATCCCCATTCAATGCCATCTGACTGTGTTATGGCGCCATATACAGTTTTGGGCATTTTATTTTTCATTTTACAAAAGCTTTGTATGCAGTTATTTACATTAAAAGGACGATGTAGATGAAACTAGTGTGGACATTTCAGCAAGACATAAAAGGAATACTCTCAACTGGGTTCAGGTCAGGTGATTGACTGGGCCATTCTAGCAGCTTTATTTTCACGTCTGAATAAGAGCTTATGATAGAAAATAAGAGCTGAAGATCAGAGTTGATAGAAGAGACTTTATAAGAGACAACCATCAATATTTTTAGATTTTGTTGAAAGTATAGGGAAAAATCACACCTGAGAAATGTATGCGACTTCTTACAATGCAACAAGAGGCATCTTTCTTGAAGCTGTCATTACCAAAAAGGTATTTTATACAAAGTATTAAATACATTTCAGTAGTTCAATACTTTTTCTTTGTTTACACTTTTTTTATTTGTTTAATCCTTTGTTTTATTTATATGTTTGAATTGTTTGGGTTTTTAACGAACATTTAGAAATATTAGAAATATATTTCATTTAGAAATATATTTACCAAGAAAAATCATTACGTGTTCAGTACTTATTTTACCCGCTGTATGGGGATGTTCCGAGCCAAATACAATCCCGATGACAATTTGTGACAGGAATGTGGAGAGGAGCTTTTCGTTGTGTGGAAATATGAAAGCAGTTTTAACAGCAACGCCTATGGTATACAGTGTAAGCATTTTGCATGGTGGTAGCAACTGAGGCAAAGCTTAGTTCAATACTAAAAATCTGATACAACACTCTGCGGATTACAGAGTAATCTCTGTTTTCTGCGGTAACTCATGCAAAATCAGCAATGCAAAACACTGGAACTGTGATGAACAACAATGCGATGCTTCTGTAACTCATGTAGCTTTCTTAGCGCTGTCTAAGGATGAAGATACAGAGCAGAAATTGAGTGGTGTTGACAAGAGTTTAAAGGTTTAAAGGGTGAAGACAGTTTGAAGAACTGTTTGTAAACACATTTTAAATGTTCAAAATGTATTGTTGAAACACATTTACTAAGACTGTGAAGTATGTTGTACTGAATTGTGGAGTTAAACAATATTTCACCAATTCTGTGGAATTGGGATTAGATGGTGGCTCCAGGGCTCAATTGAGCTACAGGGCATGGCCCCGCCCCTTAACGCTATAATAACTACTGCATATATTAGCATTAGCATTGGTCTTGAGTTACTGTCATCGTTCGTTACTACAGTCTACATTTTGCTATCAGAATACATACCATTTAAAATCATGGATCGTTTACATTTAGCATTTAAAGGTCCTGTGGCATTAAAATGTTAGTTTCAGTCTGTTAATTTTAAGGATATCTATTAGCTAGTGTGTTCCAAAACAGTGACAGGATTCGCGTTTAGAAAATATAAAACTGATATAAACACCCAAAGCTTGTCGCCTAAATGGATTAACGATTTTTTTCATGTCACCTCATCAAATCTTTACCAATCAAATGCTCTCTTATATCTGATATGCCCCGCCCCCTTCAAGACGCTTTTCATTTGATGCACTTGATCTCAAACACTTTCACTGGCAATAAAAACGAAACGGCCGTTTTGGCCGTTTTTCCTTAAAATGGGAGGAGCTACTCTATGTCCCACCCTCTCTTAATTTTTTAGTTTAGATTACGTCAAACATCGGATAAAAAATGCACATTACAAAGCACAGGACCTTTAAAACATGCAAACACGAGCAATGTAACATATATTGTATAATCATTTTTAAATGTAAATGCTGCTCTTTTAAATCTTCTATTAATTAGAGTTCGCATGAACCAGAAGCTCCGACCATTTTGTTTTTGTTTTGTGATGAAGTTTCTAGAGAAACGGAATATTAAATGAGAAAACAGTGGGCGTGGCTTGTTTCTACTACGAGCTGATTGGAAGTAGGCATTTCATTCATAAAGATCGTGGAAAAAAGGTTTGGGGAGAGTTATTACAACCTAACAGACACCTCCTCCTCCTCGCCATTTCTGTTTGTTGCAATAGCGCTGTCAAAACTAACAGTTAGAAGGGCGGGGCTAAGTATATTAACCATCCCCAATACATCAGACAGACGTAATCTGAGAATTGAACTGAAAACAAACAGGAAGTGCATTTTCAGATTTCAAGTTTAAATTACTGGGGCAAACATTTTTTTTAATTACATGCACAGATGAATTGCACACCACAAAACTAGCAATGTGAGCTAACAAAATCAATATTGTTAGTTTTGATTCCATGCGTACTTTAAAGAACCCTGAAAAAATGAAGCTTCTTATAAATGGTTCTTGAGCAGCAAATCATCATATTAGAAGGATTTTAAAGTAAAACTGAATACTAGAGTAAAGATCTTAAAAAAAAAATCTGCTTTACCATCACATAAATAATAAATTCATAATTTTGAATAGTCAGTATGTCAGTATTTTTGATCAAACAGAAAGTGTCTTGTTTTAAATACATTAAAGAAAAACACCGATGTGCGAACTTGATACTTGTGTTTAAACTAAGATTGTGTTTTTCCTTTACTGTGGACACGTCAGTAAACCTATACGTGCCCCATTCACAAATGTCTTGTATGCATGACTAGCAGTGCCGTCTAGCCAACAAAAATAGGCCTGTTTGGTAAATGAATTGCTGCAGGTGGAGCGTGTAAGGGCTTGTTGTGGTAGGAGTCTGACTGTCACACAGGGATTTGTTTGTAGTGCAGGGCAGGGTGTGTCTGCACCTCTGGTGTCTCCACAGGTGGGACGACAGGTGAGCCGACAGAGGAAGTGTTTTCTTTGTATCCTGTAAATGATGTCATTAATTCAGTACGTCTGCTTCAGTTGAATCGTACTTCTAAATGCTCAGCTTTAAGGCGAGACATTGGAAAAAGGTTTTTTTTCATCCACCTGTCAATTTTGGCTTTTTTTTAAAGTGATTTTTTCCAATGTAATTGAAGGAAACCATCCAAAATACAGTGTCTAATGCAGTGTCATTTTTTAGTAGTGTCTAATGTATGTGAAACTGTCTGTAGATTTAAATTACAGTGCATATATTTAAAGGTTGTTTTCTTAAAAATGATCATAATAATCTTCCGAAGTGAGAAATAAATCTTCACTTCGGCAGCACAAACATACACCAACACCAAACTTTGCAGTTTTATTCATATCTACATTGTGAAGCTTTTTACAGATGATGTATGTTCACACATACTTTGTCTGATTATATATATACAGAAAACTGAACATGATTTGTGACGGAATTGTCTAAAGTGATAAACTTGAATTTTGAATCTGATTTCATCCAACATTCAGCTTTTTCTGCTACAAATATATTACAATATTTAAAGGATTAGTATTTAAAGGAATAGTTCATCCAAAAATGAACACTTACTCACTTCGTATTCTTCACATTCATACACTTCACATTACTTCAAGTGGTTCCAAACCTTTATGAGTTTCGTTTATCTGTTGAACACAAAAGAAGATGTTTTGAAGAATGTTGGAAACCTGGAACCATTGACTTCCATAGTAGGAAAAACAAATACTATGGAAGTCAATGGTCACAGGCTTTCAATAATATTTTAAATAACTTTTCGTATTTTCATTTTTTTTTCATTGTTCACTCTCTTTTTAAAACAAATAAATACAAAACAAAAACTGTAATACAAAAAAAATGTTTGCAATCCTTAATGCAACCAATCAACTGGGGAAGTAGATGAATGTTGGCTGTTCATTTCTTTACCCTATACAGTGTCTCGCTATGAACCACTTTCAGTCTGATCCAATCACCAAACTGACAAAGAAAGCCACAAGCACAGTTCTAAAATGTTTTCGAGTTGTCGCTCCAATTAAAATCGTCTTTTTTTTTGACGTGATGACTCGAGGCATGTTTTAAAGCGGAGTTGTTCATCAGGAAAGCAGGAACATGTCTAGTTCCTACACAAACCAAGAGGAAAAGGCGTGAGTTTACTTTACCTTTTTTTCTTAGTCTGTGTGCTGAGCCTCAGATAGCATTTCACTTCCTCTCGCGTCCTTCACTGAGATCATTCACTGGGTTTTCATATGTGATCTTGCATGTGTTTACAGTGCGCTTGGCAGTGACAGATATGTGCTTCTACCTAGACACAGGGAACCACTCAGGGGACTCACTACTACATGATGATGTCTGTAACTTGGCTGATGTGCTGAATGATGGGACGCTGCATTTGTTCTTACTGGCAGTCACAAGTTTTAAGCTTAAGACTTTATTTTGAACATGTAAATGAACAACAACTATAATGATACTAATAACAAAGTCCCTTTAAGGCAAGTAATTTCACTCGGAGGACGGCACGGTGGCACAGTGGGTAGCGCTGTCGCCTCACAGCAAGAAGGTCACTGGTTCGAGACTCGGCATTTCTGTGTGAAGTTTGCATGTTCTCCCCATGTTGGAGTGGGTTTTCTCCGGGTGTTCTCTGTGGCGACCCCTGATTAATAAAGGGACCAAGCCGAAAAAAAAATGAATGTATGAATTTCAGCTCATTCTTAATTTTATACACGCCTTTTACTTTCTACTTGTACACCAATATAGAGTAGTCAACATTTAAAATGGATTAAAAAAGGTTGACAATAATGAATGTAGTGAATAATTTTAGGACAAGTTTGATGTAAAGTTTTGAACCACTTCAAATGTTGACTACTATATATATTTTTTTACTGAGAACCGGCTGAGTCAGGTGGCGTTTCTGTGTGGAGTTTGCATGTTCTCTCCATGTTTGCGTGGGTTTCCTCCGGGTGCTCCAGTTTCCCCCACAGTCCAAAGACATGCAGTATAGGTGAATTGAATAAACTAAATTGGCTGTAGTGTAAGTGTGTGGATGAGTGTGCATGGATGTTTCCCATTACTGGGTTGCAGATGGAAGGGCATCCGCTGTGTAAAACATATGCAGGATAAGTTGGCAGCTCATTCTGGTGTGGTGATTTATTCATCAATTATCACTGATGAATAAAGGGACTAAGCTGAAGGAAAATGAATGAATGAATATATAAATATATATATTCACACTTTTTGACTATACAATACCAGTGTTTTACCTTTAATATCAATATTTGGTGGAATAACTGAGCATTTTCAAGTGGTCTCTTATTTTTTCCATAGCTGTTTAGATACATATTCCATTTCACCCCCCACCCCCACCCCCACACTGGTGCGTGTGTTGGGATAATTTAGAAAACCTGTTTACATTTTTTTTGTAATTATATTTAGAGGGATGTTCTTAGCCAGCCACACACATTGTTCTTTTAAGTAATGTTGTTGCCAAGCAACTTTAATAGGTCTGCATTTATTACAATTTTACATCTACATTCATTGTGGCTCAGTTAATCAGAATTCAGAGTCAGCACAATTTCAACCACTTATAATATAATGTCTGTTTTTCTGAATATTTTTAGCCCTTTACATTTCTCTGTAGACATCTGCTGCCCTGACCTCACCTTACACCCAACCAGACACTCAATTCTTTTTTAAAGTCTGGATTTACCCAGACAGACAGTCACAGAGAGAAACACTGGGGTTATGCTGGCCAAAGCAGCTTTAGGACCCCCTGGCGTTAAGGGAGAGCCGGGTGCATCAGAAAAAAAGAGGGGGGAAGGGTCCAGACAGACTTAGCTCCCCCCCTGCCTTAACCCCCCTAAAGTCTGGACATAGATACACACAGACACACACACACACACACACACACACACATGGTACACATCACCCGCCAGCTGTCAGGACACTAGGCAGTAGGATATGGTCAGAGGTCATGATTGTTTATTAGGTTGAGTGTTGTTTTTTCTGAGTTTCAGGTCAAAGTGCCCTGTTGTGAACTATGTAATCCCTTCTCACACATAAAATATACTAATGCCTCCCATTAGACCATGCCAACAAGCTTAATGTGACGTCTATCCATTTACAAAAGAGTTATCCTAACTAACTGCCATTCAAAGCTGGTCTGCATGAAACAAACTTAATTCCAGCCATTTTGTTGCAGAGAAAAGGTAATTTGCATTGTTACAGCTCCTCCGGGGTTGGTTTTGTATTCTTGGGATTGCTTTGCTATATTGCAGAGGCCGTTTGGACGGAAGAATTTCATGTTGCTCAGATGATTAATGAGTGACTTGCGGGCTGCTCTTGTGTAAACATCCCTGTGTTGCTTTGCAAGCGACTCTGCAGGGCAAATGGCAACACATCTCTCAAACACAAGATTGCGGCGACTTCACTTCTGCCAGTCAGAGTTGGATTGCAGGGAAATCTCTCTGTCTGTCTGCGTTTAAAGAGCCATGGGCAGATGAAGCTGTACTGTAATGCACAACTCCAGCACTCTGATTCCTGGAAGTCAAAGACTTGAGATGAGTCTGCCTCTGTAGACTCCTGAGGAATGGCAACAAGACTCCCAAAGGGCCTCGAACAGCCATGGCACACTAATATCACACTTGAAAAAGTGCCAACAAATGCCTGCAGAAGCAAGACACAGATTGCTGTTTAATGCTTAGTATGTTTTAATCGCAGTTTTGTGGTAAGAAATTGTTATTTTAGAGTTATTTGGAATTACTATTGTTTTCGTTTTAGGGTATCAATAAAAACATATAAAAAATGAACATTCTGTGAAAATGGCAGTTAATGGGCTTTTCAGCCACCAAAAAACTTCCGGTAAAAGGTAAATATGAATTCCACAAGATTCCTTTTACAGCATCAATAACATTATTCAAAATATAGTCAGTTATATACACCTAAGCATTCATTTATTTGTTCAATCCTAAATTAGATGAATGGCTGTTTAAAACTACTGTAAGTGCTGTCAGGAGCTGCAGGAAAATCTATTTAAAATACAGTTTCAAAGTAAATGTTTATGTTTTAAAGACATGGCGTTGAACAATGGAATTTAATGCAGTGCCTCTTGTCCTGTGTGGGACCCACTTTATATTGTGTCTCAATCAGGCAGTGAAGATTTTGAACAAACCAGATCTTAAAGCCAGTCATGCCAAAGAGGCATAAGGTCTTTTTAAATGTGTCTTTTTAGTTTAAATTGTATATTGTGAAATTTGCCATGTGTTTGTAATGAAGCAACAGACACATGTAAGCTGTTGATGATAAGTGTCAATGCACATTTATGCATTGTGTCATATCACTCAGATCTTACTGTTATTTTTCTTGAGTGAAACACGCCAATAAACTTCAAAAACTCATCTGTTTATGCAGAGGTTGAAATTAATTCCTGCCTGTGCTTTTATATGCATTAAAACCACAAACTACAAATACATCTCTGTCAGCCCCTTTTTGTAAAGTAGAATTATAATTTACCCTGAATTTTATCTGCAACACAATTCAGAAGCAGACTAGGTTACTCTAGTGGTATAAAGATATCTCACTCACTCCTTCTTGCTAAAATACACCTCTCTACCACTTCAGTTGAAAAGATTGTTATTTAACAAACTAACTAAAGTTATTTAAAAAATTACAACTGGGCCAATTCGTGAGGTTCAAAATGGACCTGTAAAACCATTTTTGTAGAATTTTAGATTTTACCAAAGCCACATACCTTCTAATTAGATATCAAAGAACAATTTAAGTTATTGTATCAATTTATTCTATAGTTTTTCAGCAAAAAATATATTTTATTTTAATAAACACAAAAATAGCGTCAAAGATTTTATCATTCATTTCGGCTTAGTCCCATTATTAATCTGGGGTCACCACAGAGGAATGAACTGCCAACTTATCCAGCATATGTTTTATGCAGCGGATGCCCTTCCAGCTGCAACCCATCACTGGGAAACATCCACACACTCTCATTCACACACATACACTACAGACAATTTAGCTTACCCAATTCACCTATAGCGCATGTCTATACCCACGGAAGAAACCCACGCCAACACAGGGAGAACATGCAAACTCCACACAGAAATGCCACCTGACCCAGCCGAGGCTCGAACCAGCGGTGAGGTGATCGTGTTACCCACTGCACCACTGTGAGGCCTCAAACATTTTAGTGCAAAAAAATTTATTAAAATCAATAATGAAGGAAGTCAATAACTAATTATTAGTCTCTATGGGGCAGCACGGTGGCGCAGTGGGTAACACAATCGCCTCACAGCAAGAAGGTCGCTGGTTCGAGCCCCGGCTGGGTCAGCTGGCATTTCTGTGTGGAGTTTGCATGTTCTCCCTGTGTTTGCGTGGGTTTCCTCCGGGTGCTCCGGTTTCCCCCACAAGTCCAAAGACATGCGGTACAGGTGAATTGGGTAAGCTAAATTGTCCGTAGTGAATGAGTGTGAATGGGTGTGTATGGATGTTTCCCAGTGATGGGTTGCAGCTGGAAGGGCATCCGCTGCGTAAAACATATGCTGGATAAGTTGGTGGTTCATTCCGCTGTGGCGACCCCAGATTAATAAAGGGACTAAGCCGAAAAGAAAATGAATGAATGAATGAATAGTCTCTATGTGAACAATTGTTTTTGTGTTTGATGCCACTTTTTAGTAAAATGAATTTCTCTTCTTTGGAAAAAAACCCAAAGTAAGCTTTAATGGAAAAAAGTTTACAGTGCAAATTGTCCAAAACACTTCAAATACAGAATCATTTGCACAATGTTTTACATTGACTTGCATTTTTAAAAATGTTTGTGTTCACAATGTACACTACCTTACAAAAGTCTTGAATTATTACCTGACAAAAGATGAATTATCTGTTGAACTGCATCCCAATCATCACAAATACTGCAGAAGACCTATTGGAACCCGCATGGACCCAAGAGTCTCACAGAAATCAGTCAAGTTTGGTGAAGGAAAAATCATGATTTGGGGTTACATTCAGTATGGGGGCATGAGAGAGATCTGCAGAGTGGATGGCAACATCAACAGCATAAGACATTTGTGCTGCCCATTACATTACAAACCACAGGAGAGGGCAAATTCTTCAGCAGGATAGCGCTCCTTCTCATACTTCAGCCTCCACATCAACGTTTCTGAAAGCAAAGAAGGTCAAGGTGCTCCAGGATTAGCCAGCCCATTCACCAGACATGAAAATTATTGAGCATGTCTGGGGTAAGATGAAGGAGGAGGCATTGAAGATGAATCCAAAGAATCTTGATGAACTCTGGGAGTCCTGCAAGAACGCTTTCTTTGCCATTCCAGATGACTTTATTAATTAGTTATTTGAGCCATTGCAGAGATGTATGATTGCAATCCTCCAAACTCTATATTACTATATTCTATACTGTACATTATTTCTGTTAAGCGACAAGGCTTTTGTCTAAGCAAAATCAGACCTTACTGTCCTAATTAAATAATTAAAAATCAAGGCATGATCATATTTTATTTTGATAAAGTAAGTGTAATCTAGAAGCCTTTGCCTTTTATATAAGCCACTTCTGATACCAAATGATCAACTAGAAGTCAAGTTATTATTTGTTGTTCCTAGAACTTGGATAGGCGACAAGACATTTGTCATGTAATAAAATAATAATAATAATAATAATAATAATAATAATAATAATAATAATAATAATTCCTTATATTTATATAGTGCTTTTTCTGGACACTCAAAGCGCTTTACATATTTTTGGGGAAATCTCCTCATCCACCACCAGTGTGCAGCATCCACCTGGATGATGCGACCGCAGCCATGTGGCGCCAGACCGCACACCACACAGCAGCTGATTGATGGAAAGGAGACAGAGTGATGAAACCAATTATGATATGGGAATGGTTAGGAGGCCAGTGGGCAAATTTGGCCAGGATGGCAGGGTTAAACCCCTACTCTTTTTGGGATTTTTAACGACCACAGAGAGTCAGGACCTCGGTTTAACGTCTCATCTGAAAGACAGCACTCACTGAGCAGTATAGAGTCCCCATCACTATACTGGGGCATTAGGACCCACACAGACCGCAGCTTAAGGGCCCCCTGCTGGTCTCACTAACACCACTTCCGGCAGAAACATAGCTTTCCCATGTGGCCTCCCATCCAGGCACTGACCAGGTGTAGCTCTGCTTAGCTTTAGTGGGCGACCATGTGAGAGTTGCAGAGAGCTAGCTGCCGGCTAGCATGCTTCACATAGTCTTGAAGTAAAACCCATTTGACAAAGAAATCATCAACAAATTTGATCATAATCAAAATAGTCATTAGCCCTATTCTGAAGCCAACACCGCAACCGCATTGGCCTGTTGTATCCATCCACATCCTTTTCTGCTCTCGTATTAATTCAGCTAATCTTATTGAGATGACCATGATATAAAGCAGACATTAGCGTTAGCGTCCAGGGATGGAGAGCTGGTGTCCTGGAGAGGTAGATAGATAAGGTAAATGTCCTGAACAGAGTGGACGAGACACTCTCATTATTATTAATAAACCGAGCAGCACTGCAAGCTCCACAGTCTCTCTTCAGTTCAATAAAATGCTCTCCGTCTGGTGTTTTGCTAATTATCTGGAGGCCTGTTTTTGTTTGGGAAAGCATTTAAAGGCAAATAGATCTGACATTAAAAGCTTTTTTTCACATTTTCATGTGTTTTACATGTTACGACCTTGCAGCTGAATCTCACACTGTTTTTTTTTCCACTTCAGCTATGATTATGGAAGCACAAATCATCCTGCGATAAAGGAACAAAGGCTGTAAAGCAGTAATTGTATTATATTTTCGATTCGTCGGTGGCCTTGTCTCTAAGGCTCAGCAGATGTTACCTTATGAAACCACAGGACTAAATAAATTCCTGTCTGTTGGAAAGGTGGATTTGTCTTTCCTTCCTCCTGTATTTGAGCATGGCCTTAAGCTTATCTTCAAATGCTGTTGTAGACTAATGACTTTTTCTGTGTTTCTAGTGTGAGCAACTGCTCGCTTCGGGGATCAAGCTAGGATCAAGTACTTTGAGTTTAGTATATATACTGAGTCTTGTGAAAAATTGTGGCAATGAGCGATTCTCCTATTTGTTTTTAGTTAAAACACTTTCTGATGTCACTGCTGAATATGCATATATTTTTATTTGATATTAAGATTGTTAACTAATAAATGGCTGGTTTTGTCTACTTAAAACACTTTACAAATAAAAATCTTGTGTTATTTGAAGCTGAATTAGCAGGGGTGAACCAAACCAATGTGGAAATTAAATGGCAGATTGAATATATATATATATAAACAATATCTTAATTATTCATAAAGTACACATAATGCGGCTTTCATTTGATTACTATATAGTACAATGAAATTGTATATTACACCAGTACGCCACCTAATCTAACTGCCTGATGGTCTGGTGTGGTTCTGCCACGCCAGATGGCTCTGGAATTGCTGAACCATCCTCCTTCCTTTCATTTGGCCCCTAAATTCTCCTAGGCCAAGCTGGAGTGAGGTTTCTGCTGGTGCCCCCTCCAGTGCCAGCACACCCCCCCTCTCTGTCTTCCTGTATCTGAGAGCCAGCCCGACAGCTTCCCTGTCCATAGAGACATTGGCAGGAGATGGGGCCTGTGCCAACCTCTCAGATAATCTACTGGAAAGGAAACGGCCACAGGCCCTCCAGCTCTTTGGCAGACAGAGCCTCAGCTTTTGGCCTCAGCGGAGACGTGATAAATTAATCACGATTTGTACTCGGCTTAGGTTTGTGTAGTCCTTTACTCTGATGTATTCTTTATAGAAAAGCCCCGTTTTGTTTTTCACAGTGCCAGCAAATTATGTGCTGCAGTTGTGGGGAGATCACTAGCTTTTTTTTTTTGGACTGCACTTTCCCTTTAAAACGAAGACCAGGAGCTGAGACTAACACAGACCGAAGGTCCCCAGTAAGGCAAAGTTGAGCGTTATCTGGGGAAAATGCTGACAGGCCTCTAAGCAGTAGCTCTAACCTTGAGCTGGTGCACAAACAGTAGCAGGGCCGAGTCAGACTGGTACAGACTGCCCCCAAAAACAATCCCACAATCCCCTTCTTCCCTCACCCTCCTCCCTGTCCTCTTTCGGTAGAGAGCAGAGCACCATGCCACCTAGAGGTGGAGGGATTTTCTCTCGCTGCCCAGCAGATAAAAATAAAGAGCCGAGTCATTTGGAAGATTCGAAAATGCCTGTCTTGCATGTCCGGATGGAGCCGAGCCAGTCGCTGAAAGCTGAATTAATCACGACATGAAGAAAACACTTGACTGAAATGCTCTCATCCCAGCTGTACTGAACGGGAATAAAGGGAATTCAGATTATGCTGTTGGACCTATTTGTGAGAAAACATGTCTCCTGGGGGAAAGAAAATAGTGCCAGCAGCACCTTTTTAATTTTTCAGACTCTCTAATGTGTCTGCCCCAATATTGATCAGCTGTTATGCCACTTTCAGACCTGATGCTGCAGACGATGAACCAGGAACCTTAACAAATTGCTCCAATTATAATCAGCAGCGTTGTTGTCTGTCTGCCCTACACGTTGCCAGTGTGGCATGATGTGATATGCCTTCAGTTGACAGACAGTGCTTTCCTGTTTTTGTCGAGCTACAGAGCTACACCATCCTATTTGTCATTTAAAAAGAAAAAATACTTTCCCTATATATCCCCTGGGAAAACATGCGAACACATTTCTTTTAAACTAGTCAAACAAAAAAGTGCCTCAAGCTAAATGCTTGGATGTAAGCTGTAAACTTCAACAGCGTTTAAATTCAGCTTTTGGTTTCTCCCTCTGAAGCACTTACTATTGAAAACAACGTTCGCTTCCTGGCAGACTGTTAAAGATTGCATACTAGACTCCCAGTAAACCATTAAGTCGTTAAAGTAGTCATGAAATCAGAAGTGATACTATTTGCTTTGTTAGCTCACATTGCTATTCTTGAGGTGAACAATTAAACGAATCCACAGAGAAACCATGTTTGTTTTGTTTATCTTTAATTAAAATCAGAAAATTAGCTTTCACTCTGGAATGGAAGTCTTTCTCTGATGATGTAAGATTGATGACTTTAACCACTCCTCTCTAGAATAAAACCCTGCCCTCTAGTCACTATTCTGTTTCAGTTGAGTATATGTCATTACACTGAAGTATAGTTAGTAAGAGCTTATAGGAAAGGAAAGCGGAGACGTGTGGCCAAGTATGGAGCCCTTACTGTTTACAAAGTGTGTAGTTCACACCGACCGCTTTGGCTTTGCAAAAGTGTAAATCTGCAGACCTCTAGTGAGTGGGTGTGGGAATCGTGCAGAAACAGGAAGGAAAAATCAAGCTCATACAGTAGCTTGTAGATAGAGAAAGACATGCACAGAAATAAACCATGGACCAGTTTCAATTTTCTCATATACTAATATAATGTTAAGATGATGTTATGCTAAACAGATCATTTTCATGTATTGCTCTTCTTTCTTGCCACATTTGCCACACTGATTTAAACAGTAGCACAGAGAAGAGTCATGTACAGAAATAAACACTCAACCAACATTAATATGAAGCATTATTATTATGCAATAATAAACTTATCATTTGCATCTATTGATCTCATTCATTGGCACATTTGCCACATTGGTGACTTAAACAGTAGCACATAGATGGAGAGAGTCATGCACAACAAGAGACAGAGAAGATAGATCTTAGATATCTTTCAGAAATGTGTTGTTTTGATGTTAACTGCAGCATCTTTAATGATTATTCTATGTATTTCTTTATAGATTACCACACAAGAAATAAGCTACAAAACCCAACAACAAAATTCCATTCTATTCTGTCTTCTGCTGTCATAATAGTAATAGAATGTTTATGTTGAAAAAAATGAACACAACTGCAGTTCTTTGTCCTTGCAGACATCGTTGTTACAAGTTTAAAAAAAGGGAAGCTGTGAATTGTTGATTGGGTATTGATCTTCAAACAGTACATTGTAAAAAAAAAAAAGGTTCATTGCCCATAGGTTGTGTTTCATGGCTGGTTTTCATTTATTTTTGAACTCTTCAGATGACATTGTGGTACCTTGATCGTAACTTTTTAACAAACTTTGACATTTTAGAAACAAGATTCTGTATTAAGTACAGAAATAACCTTTATACCTTAAGAAATACATTTTTCAACATTATATTCATAATTGAGTACAACATATTACTCTATTACTTTAAAAAGACAACTGATATTTGTCATTTTTAATTCTACCACTAATTTATTTCTATACATTTTCATTTATTGTGATGCTCTTACACTGATATCAAGCTATTCCTAAACATTTCAGATGTTAAAAGGTTCAGTTTGAGCCCACAATTGTGTAATTTACCTTTCAAATGGGCAAAATCTCTGAACATATACCATGATGCGTCATTAATGTTTTGCGCCCCTTTATACACTATGGCCATCTACATGATTACTTCACTCTTAAGTCAGTAGAAACGTGGTCTGGCTTTAAAAGAAGAGCAGTCTCCTTTGATTTTTCAAGAAACACTTAAGAGAGCTACTTTACAAACTAATGAACAAAGATTTGGTCTCTCTGTGATTGGCTGTAAGGTTTCATGTCCTGCTGTTTTCTCCAAACTCCAAGACTTTGCTTTGGAGCCATCAAGTAAATGCACCAATGTTTTCCATTGGCGTATGCTGCTTTGATTGGTCGCTCTTGTTCCCTTCCACCTCTGTGTTGTGTGGAAGGCTCACAGTTTCTCACACAAATTACAGGAAACCGTCGCGCCTAATGACTTGTCTCACTGACTCCAAAACAAAGACGGGGCCCTAAATCCACAAATGACACCAATGTGATATTACACCCCAGTCACACTCTCATAAGTGCGCAAACCCGAGCTCAGCGCAGAGAGGAAGAGGATGTGAGCATTATCCATCTGGCTCAGCCCTCATGCCCTCATTACCATCAGCAGAGACATGGAGGGTGGAGGGGGATCCTCCATTTTCACCTCTGTAATTGGGAGGAATCTCTGAACCATCAGCGGTCCTTTATGGCCCCCAGTGGAGCTCTGTGTTTTGTCTTGAAGAGGGGCAAGCCAAGCTGAGACAAATTTCCCCCCCTCTTCTAGCCACTGAGGGACCGTTTTGCGCCTCTTTCTTGGGTCTAGCAGCCCTGGTTTCGTTTAAGGATTGCTCGGTATAATGAGGAGCCCTGCAGAGTCAGGCATCCGCGGCTACGCTTAGGACACATTCATCCAGGCTTATGCTACCACTTGCTGGTGTGTGTGGCCGGATACAAACCAGTGCAGCCGTTTCAGGCTTCACTCTTGTAGGGGAGCAGACAAAAGCCTCCCCCAGGGACATACAGCAGCAATTCTCCCTGCCTGGACTCTGATGGGACGCGGATACCGGCTATGATGCTACCAGGGGGCTTTTTCCCCTCCCTGCTCACTTGTCTGAACGCTGCGAATACAATAGTCCAGATCCATGACTTCACCAAGCCTGTTAAACGAGTGGCATTATGATTTTTTTTTTCTCTCTCGGTAATTCAGACACTGGCCTGTTGATTTGCATGACAGTGCGGCAAAAAAGAGAGAGAGAGAGGATTAATTCATTGGATACAGTTGGGGTGAGCGTGGGCCAGCTGCGGCGGTGATTGCGATCAGCCGACAGCAGAATTCAGCCCTGCTGAAATGAGGGCAGTCCCGTTGGCTAGGGCCCTTATCAGTCATCACGGTTTTGTGTTCTCTAAATACACGGCAGCGCTCAAAAAGGTTGGTTTTCTGCACGTACGCTCGGCGCCCCTCCTATCCAGTGTTGTCATGACAGTGACTTACGGGAAGCTTTGTAATGGAGTTTTGGGGAGGTGCGCATTATGCTTGGACGAAGGAGCAGCAGGTGCGCAGGAGGCCCCAGGTGTTCTGTTGTTTCGCTCCTAGTATAAAGCAAGGGGACCGTTTTAGATACCCCCCCACACCACTCCTCCTGGCATGTCCGATTTATCAAGGTTTAGCTATTGATCAGAAGTACGCGCCCACGTTCAACCTGATTATTCTCTGCGGAGAATGAACTCTTCAACTTCCTTGAGGCAGGAAATCATTTGGTAGGGCTGAAATACATCTTACGCAGATCCAATCGACATCCTATGTTGGCTGTGGAGAGAAATCTAGGTTAAAGAGGAGGGTAGTGCACTGAAAGCATTTGTTGATTAATGTCTGCTCGAATTCTGGAGAAGTGCGTGGGGATACTTGTTAAATTATGATTGTTTATGGGAATGTTTAGTGAGATATAGTACTTGTAGAAAGGTAGGATCTGTATTCAACAAACGGATGAAATAAAACAAAAACCTGACAAAACTAAATTTGTAAAAACAACATGAACTGTATTTGTTTGCTTTTTCTTTATGTAATCAGCCTCATATATATATATATATATCAAGAATAATTATTTATCAGACTAAAGATTGGTTATCAATTGGTTAACCAATTGAGGTTATCATTTATCAATATCGGGCAAAATGATAAAATCGGTGCATCCTTAGTTAAAAAACGGTTTTGACATTTAACCAGACGTTTTTACTAACATTTCAGTGAAACAGAAGTAGCATTTTACATTTGAGTTAAAAAAATTAGGGACTTGGTTGTGTACATCAGTTGTTGGCTCAAAAATGAAAGCAAATGAACACAAGCGTTCTGACCTGCAGGCCTGAAAATACAGTCAGTTTAGTCCAGTCCAGTGACATTTTCTTTTAAAATCAAAATGTTTAAAAGAAATAAAACATACACGGATGAATGGTTAACAGGAAGATCCATAAAATAGCCACCTGGGAGCATTTTCAAAATGGCTACTGTTACAGCTGACTCGCCTTAAAGGAACTTGTGTGAATAATGCTGAGTTTGCTTTTCTGCAGTGTTTATGTAGGCCTTCCAGGAATCTGTTCTGTTAATAATCTCATTTCTTCTTCTTCTTCTTCTCATTTTGTGTGTCGGCAGCTGCTCAGAGTGAAGAGCGCGAGCGGGAGTGTGCTTTTAATGACCAGCACCAGCAGGTGGATGAGCAGAGTGTTGCTGGTGACTGGCACATCACCAGAGAAAATAACACCATCCTGTGCAGCAAGAGCAGCCGCTGCTACGGCCTCTGGGAGAAAACACATGACGGAGAGATCCGTCTGGTCAAACAAGGTCAGAATGAACTCAAATACACAAGCAAACCTCTGCATAAATATCTATGACTTTTCACTGTTACTCTTAAATAGATGGTTCAACAAAAATGAAAGTTGCTCTTTTTTATCCTCATGTTATTTCAGAGTATGACAAACAGAAAGTTAGAGAATGCTGGTTTGTAACAAAAAGATTTAAAAACTTTGTACTTAGTATGATGATTAAAGTCACTTTTAAATAGATTACCACTAATCTGAAACAGGAGTATTTTATATTACAATTTTTTTTGTGCGACCCCAGATTAATAAAGAGACTATCCATTGACTAAGCCGAAAATAAAATAAATGAATAATAATAATATAATATAATATAATATAATCCTCTCTACACATTCTTAAGAAAGTCCAGTTTCTATCTCAGTGTTTCACTCCACCATCTGCATCTTTTCATCGCAGGCTGTTGGACCTACATTGGTGACCAGCAGGACTGCCATGACGACCGTTGCGTGGTTACCACAACGCCATCACAGATCCAGAATGGCACCTACAGATTCTGCTGCTGCAGCACCAACATGTGCAACGTCAACTTCACAGAGAACTGGGTGCCCAGTCCCACCAGCACCGCAAACCGTAAGTTCTACAAATGCAGAGTCTCTAGACCTCATCTGAAAGCCCCATGTCCATGTCAGAGAGCTAACGCCCGTATTAGATTTCTGTGACGGAAGAGAACTGGTCTTGCAGGATCCATTGTCATCAGTCTCAGCACAAATCAAGCTCATCTCTTTAATGTTCTCATATGAGCATGTTGTTATGTCATTCGATTACTCGTTTCAAATGATAGTACACCAAAAAGTATTCATATAAAATTTATGATGTAGATGTTTTTTCTTCTTCGGTTAAATAATAACGAACTCACCAAGCACTTTTATGTTTTAAAGACATCTAATAGACCTCTAAACATAGACGTCTTTAATTTGGGCGGTAAGTAAAGACCTAATAAACGTCTAAGAATAGCCCAAATATAGACTAGTCATCAAATAGAAAGGAAAGAATGACTACACATGTTAAGTCTGTCTAATCTGTCTAATATTTAATGACTAGTCTATCTTTAGATTTATTAGATTTTCACTGATTTAACCCAAATTTAGCCTTGTTTTAGATAACACGTTTATGTTTGGCTGTCTATTAGGTGTCTTTTCAAACAAACAAAAAAATGCTTAGCATGTACTTGATCATTCATAAAATGCAAGTCAGTGGCATAAAAAAACTAGAAAACTAAATGAATACTCATTAATCCTGATGATACATTGAGGTCTTATGATTTTAATTTCTGGGATCTGTTGACTTGCGTTATATGACTCACCAAACACCACAATTTTATGTTGAATTTAAGAAAACAAATCACCTGGTATACATTTTAGATGTATATTAACAGTAAATTATTACATTAAATTGATTAAATTAAAGTTAGACATAAAGGAGTATCAACTCTTCTTGTTATTAGCTGCATTAAAATAGTTACACCATTTGATTTTAATGAGATATTTAGCATTAACCAAGAAATCATTATCACTTAAGATGAATAAATGCTTTACAAGTAGGTTTGATCACCTGTTTTTAAACTAATGTTAACAAATGGAGGCTTATTGTAAAGTGTTAATGAACAATAGGTCATTTTTCAATCAATATCTTGATTGAAAAAATATATTCAATCTTGATTGAATATATTTATTTCAAATATATATATTTCAAATATATATATTTGAAATAAATTATTATATTTGAAATAAATAGTATACAAAAAAAAATCCACTAAAAGAAACAATACTCTCAATATTCTTAAAAGGCACTTTAAAGGTTTAAATGCTAAATAGTTATTCAGTGTATATTAAAGTGTCTATGATAGTGTCTACATGTAATTAACAGCACATTTACATATTGGGTAAATGATATTCTTAAGTGTATAACAACATTTCTGTAACGACTGTCATATATCAGCTCATTTCTGCTACTTTAAAGTGGGCCCCAGTTTAATTACTGCAGTATTAACAGTAAAAAAGGGAGAGAACGCTTGCTAAAATTAACATGCACTAGAGCGACCGACAGTTACATACTCAATTACTAGCATTAGAGTACCTGTGTGTGGGTGAGTATGATTTTAGTGTTGAGAAACACATTAATGCTAACTGCATTTAGCGCATCTCCATAGATAAAGACTGTGGTGCATTACGGGATGGAGAGCTATTCTGGTCTAACTGATTGTATAAATCACCCTGCGTGGTTCGGTTTGTCTGTTCGATTCTCTTCTACTAACTACTGTATCGACTGTGCTCTGGAATGTTGGATAAGAAAACTCGATAGTCTAATAGTGGTATTGACTTCTGCGCGGATCGATGGAAGGTCAGCTGCCTCTCGTCCACGGGGTCATGGCTTTTTAAAACGATTGCCCACCAGTTCTCATATGCATTTCCATTCAGCATAAGTGTGTCTGTAAGCACCTCTTATCTATAGCTTTTAGAATTAGCTCTAGTTTGGTTTCCAACATCATCACAATACAAATTGAACAATTGAGTGAACTTCGTAGGTTACTAGATGTCGTTACAAAGCAGCATATTCAGCCCATATTATAACATGCTTAGGTACTTTTTATTTGAATAGAATTTTAATATTATGCAAAATAACATACAGTCAAACTAAAATTTGATTATTTATTAAGCTTCCACTGCTTTAAAAGTGTGGTTTAGCTAAATAAAAGGTGGTTTGATGTTCTAAATATACTGAATAAACTAAATTAAATAACTGGTGTGATCTCTTTTCAAACAAAATGAGCCATTTAAATGAGCTTTCCACATTTATCTTGTACTAAAAGTATATGTAAATTTATATTGGGTACTACATTACATTTCAAAGCTTAATATTATACGGTTTAATTTATTACATTTAATTTAGGTAGTTGAGTATTAAGTTATTTTTACCACTCAGAGGTGCTATCTGGTGTCCAATTTGTGAATGATTTGATTCTTTCTTAACCTGTTGAATTATTTCACAAATCACACTGAACAATGTGTTTGTGAATTGGACTCAACCAACTGCATCTGTTGTCTAGTCAACAACTGGAATGAATCAGTCAGAGCAGATCTCCAGTTAACGATTTAATGAGTCAAATGATTCAGTGTGAGTGAGCCTCTGGTTAACGATTCACCGATTCAAATAATTAAAGCAAGTCTTAAAGTTAAATAAAGTTAAAGTTAAATAAAGTTAAAGTTAACACATTTTAGGATTTTATATTGTAAATGAAAACTAGGGATGCACCAAAATGAAAGCTCTGGGCTGAAACTCAAACTGAAAAATCTGGATGTAATTAGCCCTAAATGGAAACTAAAAATGCTTTGTAATAGTAATTTAGGGCCTCACAGTGGCGCAGTGGGTAGCACGTTCGCCTCACAGCAAGAAGGTCGCTGGTCGCTGGTTCGAGCCTCGCCAGTTGGCGTTTCTGTGTGGAGTTTGCATGTTCTCCCTGTGTTGGCGTGGGTTTCCTCCGGGTGCTCCGGTTTCCCCCACAAGTCCAAAGACATGCGGTGTAGGTGAATTGGGTAAGCTAAATTGTCCGTAGTGTATGAGTGTGAATGGGTGTGTATGGATGTTTCCCAGAGATGGGTTGCGGCTGGAAGGGCATCCGCTGCATAAAACATATGCTGGATAAGTTGGCGGTTCATTCCGCTGTGGCGACCCCAGATTAATAAAGGGACTAAGCCGAAATGAAAATGAATGAATGAATAGTAATTTATTCATTCATTCATTCATTTTCTTTTCGGCTTAGTCCCTTTATTAATCTGGGGTCGCCACAGCGGAATGAACCACCAACTTATCCAGCATATGTTTTACGCAGCGGATGCCCTTCCAGCTGCAACCCATCACTGGGAAACATCTATACACACTTATTCACACTCATGCACTATGGACAATTTAGCTTACCCAATTCACCTGTACCGCATGTCATTGGAATTGTGGAGGAAACCGGAGCACCTGGAGGAAACCCACGCCAACACGGAGAGGACATGCAAACTCCACACAGAAATGCCAACTGACCCAGCCGGGGCTCGAACCAGTGACCTTCTTGCTGTGAGGCAATTGTGCTACTGCACCACCCTGCTGCCCCATAGTAATTTATAATTTTATTAAATTATGTAAAGTAATTTTGCTAGACTTACATTCAACTCAATCACTTAAATTATGCAGATTTTAGAAAACACAAATTTTATTGAAAGTGTACAAATCGAGAGGTGTCATTTTACCAGTGTTGCCTGTCGAAAATTCGGTGAATCCCTAGTCAGAGCACTGCTCAATGAACTGAATTCATTCACAAGCAAGAATGAGAGTTTCCTGCAGCTTGAGAGTCCGCAACCTATAAGTGCAAGCATGCTGTCTGAAGTGCTTGAATGTGTGCATATTTGAGTATTGCAGTATGAAAGGGTTGGTTTTATTAAAATATATAATGTTATTACTCCTATAAAGCATAATAGACTAAAAAATATATATGTTTGGATATTTATTAACACATTTTGTCATGTTTGATGCCCTTTTTTTAAATACTAGATGTTTATATCTGCTAAAAACATTTATTTATTTATTTAATTTATTATTTTTTATTATGTATTTATTTATTTTTTTTTTTGGCCAACATATCGATTCATTTCTGCTAGTCATTTTTGCTGGTTTTGCCGTCATTTTGGACGCTTGTAAGCTGATCCATGTTTCCACTTGTTGAACGCAAGCTTAGCCAGAATGGGAGACCAGATAACTAGCTCGTTTTTTATTGAAACTACTGTACGGGTATCTCGTTTGCTCCTCCTTTCAGTCTCACTGGTACATAAATACTGTATGACTAGCTACTAGAGTCCTGCCCAGATGCAGTGCTGCTTTCTGCTAACCCACAGAAGCGTTCATTTCCCATCCTCACTCTCCGAGAGCTGTCTTATGCCTCACCTCAGGACAAAAAGCACGGCTTTACTTCATTCTTTGTGCCCTCCTCTCATTCTTCTGCTCGCTCTCTCAGTTCTTTTTCTCCTTTTGTGTCGCCTTTGAGAGTGTATCTAAAGAAGTGCCGGATGGCCCTCCTAAAAGGATAGAAATGAGTCACACCGCAAACGCAATCAAACAATACAGCGAAAAATGGAGTGAAATACAAGGAAGAAAAAAAAATCAATGGCTGTCAGACTTTGTGAGAGTGAGTTATTTGCATGCTGCTTCGCTTCTTACACCTCTTTCAGTGCACTTTTTTGCCCGTTAGGCTCTTTTTCTCTTTCTTCGCTATAGTACAACTTCTCAAGCAAAGAAGCACATTCGATTTGGGGAATAATGGAAAAATAAAGGGTTTTAGACTTCTTAAAGCCCGTCGCTAATGAATGCATGTTTCAACTTTGAAGGCCCGACCCTGGAAATGAACTTTGCACAACAACATTCAAATTAATCTGTCTCTAAAGACAAAATGAGAGGTTGAATGTATTAATGCGTTATAGGGGGGCCCGGCGTTTGGCGCCATGCCTGCGGGAAGAGGCCACCAGGTTTGAGAACTAAAGACTCGCCGTCGTCCAATCGCCTTTCTGCTTTCAGATGTTGTCGGGCAGAATACGTGCGCACATGTGGCTGCGTGTGCATCTTCTGTATCCTCAGATGGCACTGGACCGTTTGTCCCCTCATTGCTGCCACAGAGCCGGTCAAATCCTCTTTTTTTGTCGGTTACACTGTATAACAGCAGGGTGCACATCAAGGCCATGATCTGTATCCAAACTCCGTCCGGTGCAGCTGTCTCTCGCTGCTGCCCACAGACATGCCAGCAGACACCAGACTGACATTATCGACAGCACATGCGAACAGAATCTGCAGCCTAGTGCAAAATGTAGCACTTGCACAGACACTTACATTGATGGATGCTGTCTACACACACACATACACACACACACACACACACACACACACACACACACACACACACACACGCACACATGTATATGTGGTTTATGAGGACTCTCAGAATTATTAGTTCTCTTAAATTATTAGCCCTCCTGTATATATTTTTCCTCAATTCGTGTTTAGAGGAAAGAACATAAACATGATAGCTTTAATAACTAATTTCTAATAACTGATTTCTTTTATCTTAGCCATGATGATAATCATAATATTATAATATTATAAAAAATATATCATATTAATATTGCCATAATATTTTACTAGATATTTTTCAAGATACTAGTATTCAGCTTAAAGTGACATTTAAAGGCTTAACTAGGCTATGTAGGTTAACTAGGCAAGTTAGGGTAATTAGGCAATTCATTGTATAACGATGCTTTGTTCTGTAGAAAATCAAGAATATATATTGCATAAAGGCACTAATAATATTAAATATTGTAAAACTGCTTTTAATTCTAGCCAAAATAAAACAAAGAAGAAGAAAAAGCATTTTCTCCCGAAGAAAAAACATTATAGGAAATACTGTGAAAAATTCCTTGCTTTGTTAAACATCATTTGGGATATATTTTAAAAAAAGAAATCACAGGAGGGCCGATCATTTTGGCTTCAACTGAATAATGTATTTTATACTGTAAACCGCTTATTATATGCTCTTACCCTACCCCTAAACCCAATCCCCACAGGAAACTTGTGGCAAATGTTGAATGCTAAAATACTGTTAAGTTAGATTTTTAAGTTTTGAATTATATGGACACAAGGCATGTCCTCGTAAACCACCTTTAATAGACATTCCCTTGTCATTAAACAATTTTGTGTCCTCGTAAACAACATAAAAAAGCACCGACACATACACACACACGTTACTGGTGTGTTGAGTGTGCAGTAGCTGACTTGTTATACAATCCATTTACCAATATTTTCGCCCCTCCAGCACACAGTTCCCGGCACCGGATGTGCTATTCCTTCTTTTTTTATTTATTTATTATTATTTAATAGATAAGTGAAGTGCAGATTTGGAAATGTTCCCTCACCCCACTCTCTACATTTCCATTTATTTTGGAGAGCTGCAGTGGTGACTCATTTGTTTCTTTTTTTATTTATTTTTTCCCTACTAATTTATGGCAGCTTTTCAGCTCTCAGAAAATGGCAGAACAACAAAAACACACTCTTAAAGCAGGATTTTTTTTTAACAGAAGGAGGATGCCATACCAGAACCAAAGGCTGTGACAGGAGGAGTTATTTCACTTTTAATCCTATAGAGTAGCAGCCGTTCTCTGTTCGAAGAACGTCTTCCCGGGAATGACGGTAATTGTGCGCGTAAGTGTTGCGTTCCAATAAGGAGAATCTCTTTTGAATGACACAAGCTTTCCAACCTTTTAAATCTGACAGTTTGGGAAGATTAGGGTGGCACAGTTTCTTTTGTTCCTTTGGCACAGTTTCAAATGCACGCATGGTGTGTAAACTGTGAGTATCATCAAGCATGCTGTTCTGCTGCATCACAGAGGAGTGTTTATATTCTTGAGTGTGTGTTTTTGAGGATGTGCACACCTGCTGAATGCCCAGCTGTCTGACATCAACACAATTCACTCCAGCCGTATCTGTGGGTCACTGAGCTGAGCTGGGCTTTAGCCATACAAGTCATGTGCAATATGTGTTTTACAGTGCAGACTTTCACACAAGTAGAGTTTAAATAGAATGTATTTCTGTTGGTTTTTGGTGGGTTAGGTCAATATTTGCATGTTGGGGTTTGCTGATTTGCAAGTTGCTATTTTGGAATATTAGCTTCCCAATCATCTGTTGGTTTGTGGGTTGCTATTTTTTATATATGCTAATAAGCAAATTTACTGGATTTTATGCATGAAATGTGCTATATAAATAAATGTGTTGTTAATGACCATCATTATAAAATACCAAATGTTATCATGCCATATTATAGCCACCTTGTATGAACAATTGATGGGTAATAGCAATATTTTGCTATGGTAATGTACAACTCACTCACTCACTCACTCAGTCACTCACTCACTCACTCACTCACTCACTCACTCACTCACTCACTCACTCACTCACTCACTCACTTACTCACTCACTCACGGTATGGTATGGTATGGCTTGAATTACCACTATAGTTGCACTGCCTATACTGCCATGACATCACTATAAATGCAACACAAACCAACCCACAACGCAGAGGCAATGGATGCTACCGATGAAACCGTGTTCTTGACCAGTGGCTGTTACTGACTATTTAAATATAGCAGGCTTGGTGTCTCGTGTTGCAAAACCAATGCCGTTGGTAATGATGATTCTCTCAGACCAATCAGTGATCAGCAGCATGTATCCGTAATGTTTTGGTAATAGTACGCCTTGCTTGGAACCTCATCTGAGATTATACAAAAAAAACCCACTAGCTGCAGAACACATTGGAGAAGCCCCAAAAAGTGAACCGTTCTGATCCGAACCATGCTGTACCATGCAATGGCAAAGTGCCTTAACTCACAATAAAAGTTAAACAGCTTTTTTAATTAGCGTAATATGATTCAGCACAGCTCCGCTCTGTTCTGTTTGCATTTTAACAGCAGTTTAGTACCACTTAAAATGGGTGTGATTATCAGTATACAGTAGTTGTTGCGCCCCTCTACTTCTATGGTATCATTGTTTTCTTTCTTGGTCGTTCCATCCAATTTTGTCCTTGGATCTGCTCCTCGGCTACCAACAAGAGGAACAGATGGACCTTTTCTACTGACCATGATGCTGTCTTTGTAGGTGTGTTTTGGGGTGGTATAAAAAAGGTGTAGTCATGCGAACCAACAATGCATCAGTGGCTGCTGCTGACTATTTCAATATAGCAGGTTTGGTGTCTAATGTCACAAATCCAGTGTCGCGTGTCGATGATTCTCTAAGACCAATTAGTGATCAGCATTATGTACTTTAAACACCATGTTTTGGTCCATGTTTTGGCTAGCTTGGAACCTCAACCAAATAGTACTAAAAAAAAGGTACAAGGTACTAGTTATGAAATGCAGTGGAAAGCCCCCAAAAGTTAGCAGTACCGAACCATACCATGCAGTGGAAAAGCTCCTTTAATGACTGCCAGTATAAAAATAAGCATTGTAAACATACAGAATTACAGCAGCCTTGCTTATTTTATAGATTATAGCAAGATTTTCAATTCAGTCATTTACTCTCTTGCTCACTCACTAACTCACTAATGCAAGTTAATGACCTTCAATATAAAAAACTCAAATTAAATCATGCTGCATGATAGCACCTTTATGTAAACAACTGGCAGATTATAGCCACATGAGTAATGTACAATTGAGTTTATTCCAACTATTTTCTCATTGCTTTGCAAAGAAATGGCATTCAGTGTGGAAAAGCCTTCAAATGTAAATCTTAAAGATTAAACAAATGTATAGATTTTCATGCAGATCGAGTTCTGAAAAGAGCTTGCTTTCGTTTTTATCCAACATAAAAAAATATATAAAACTTGTTTTTTTGTATAGTTACAGTAGGTGTAAATAGCAAGAAAGCTTTGTAAACTCCCATTCAATGTTTTTACACTTTTGGCTTTGCGTGAAACAGGGCTGTTGTCATCAGCAGCAGCAGCAGTAGCAGAAGAAGTGCACATCTGCTAGTCCCTGACATTGTACTTCAGTGATTTTGTAAGCCGTACACCTGCTCAGTAAATGTGAAACGCTTTTCTCCTTTCAGAGGCACACACAGGTTCACGCCGAGCTTCATTTAGATGGACGGTGTGATCTCTCAGCTGAAGACTGTGAACAGAGTGTGAGAAGCCTCTGATCGATCAGGCATAGATTAACCTTGGCAGCTGTTTTAATTGCAGAGGGGGAATGATGTCCCAGATGCACACACACACACCTCCTCTAGCTCCTTTCACACCCCCTCCTCTCCATCCTCCAGGCCATAACTTTAGTGGGTTTTCACATCTGCCTCTGGTTACGCTTCTCTATCATCCTCTTTAGTCGTCTTTATGTATAATGGCTGTTTAAATCTCATCTATTCACACAAGCTTTCTAGGCTGCTCTAGTTTATGCTGTTCCTCGTTCCTTGCTCGTTGTTCTTATTGATAAAAAGCCGGCAGCCTCCGGTGCATATTATTTTTAAGCACTACACCACGAGAGACTCTTTGTTCGAATGATTTTTCACAGTTTAAGGGATGTTGTTAGCTTTTCCGCATCAATCTTGGTTAGAACGGTGAGTTTCCAGCAACACATAATTAGTTTGTCCACACTAAATGCAAAAAATGCTGCAGTACGGCACAATACAACAGGCAGGGTGGGAGCGTGATTTATTGTGGTGTAGATATGCAGAATGGGATTTCATGGTGGGTGGAATTAACACTGTTTGTTACACTTTGTCCTTAAAGGGATAGTTTGCTCAAAAATGAAAATTCTGTCATGATTTACAACACCTTGCACTTGTTTCAAAGCTTTTATTGTGAACCAGTGTTGTTATTGGTAACCGTTGTATATATGACTCTGTTTTCAACAGCAACAACAAAAGAATTAAGGTGTTTGGATGTTATAGAGGTTATTATAATCTAATGGTTAGAGAGTTGGGTAACATTTAGTATAGGGACCAATTCTCACTACTAACTAGTGGCTTATTACCTGCCTATTATTAAGAAATTGGCTGTTTCACTCACTCACTCATGGTATGGTATGGTATGGTATGGTATGGTACGGTTCGGATTACCACTATAGTTGCACCACCTATACTGCCATAACATTACCATAAACGCAACACAAACCAACCCACAGCACAGAGGTAATGGATGCTATTGATGAAACTGTGTTCTTGATTCAGTTACTGACTAGCAGGTTTGGTGTCTTGTGTCAAATCCAATGCCACTAGTAATGATGATTCTCAAACCAATCGGTGATCAAATTTATTAGTACATAAAAAAGTACATATTCTGCATGATCTTTTTCTACATCCCTTATCCTACCAAGTAAACCCAACTACTACTACTATAATAAGCAGCAAATTAGGAGTTAATTGAGCTAAAATTCTTAGTTAGCGGTTTGTTAATAGCGAGAATTGGATCTTAAAATAAAGTGTGACGGAGAGTTGGCCTTGTAACTTGCAACAGGTTTCAATTTCAATTCTCGGTACAGACAGAAATTCAATTAATTTACACGTTAACAGCATTTTGGGGGCCTGAAAATGAAAGTGTATTTCAAAGACAAAAAATGATTGTATATCTGTGTTTACAAAAGTGCAGCTTTGTGAAAACTTTGACATTGTGCACAATCTGTGTATGTGGCTACAAAGTGGATGAGAATCCAAATGCAGCAATAATTTGTATTTAAAATTCAGGAACTGAATTTTCCAGGCACAAGCAAACAATGCAAAGCCCTGGTAACACTGTAATTAGAACACCAGAGACAGAGCACACATAGTAAGACATACACGACACAATAAATTATACAATAAAGCTGACTACAATATGGTACGCAAACATAAAGCAACACAAACAGAAATGCCTCCTGGTCAAGCCAGAACTTGAACCAGCAACCTTCTTGCTGTGAGGCCATGTTAACCCACTGAGCCACCTCATGAACCAGACTTTATCTCAGTAATCTCTAAAGTCTCTCTCTGCAAGTCTATGTTCATCTAATCCGCCCTTAAAGGTATAGTTGACCCAGAAATGCAAAAATTCTGTCATCATTTATTCATCATCACGCTGCTCCAAACCTCGATGAGCGTCTTTCTTCTGCGGAACACAAAAGAAAAGAATGTAATTAAATCATACAGAATTTGCAGGAACATAAGAGTGTGTAAACGATGACACAGTTTTTTGTTTTTGGGTAAATTTAATGTGATACAATGAAATGTGATAAAATCAAAGCCTCGTCTGTCTCATCCAATTAGATGTCGATTTTTTCAGCTCTATTTGAGTCATTAGAGAATGTTTGTGTTTATTGGAGGTGCGTATGAGTAAATGTTGAGGCAGAAATCATGCAAATTTTTGTTTGTGCATGTGTGGACACGTGGGCGACACACAGACTGTGCGGAGGTGAGATGAGATGGCCAAATGCCCAGTGACGGGTCAGAAGACCTACCAGCCATCACCTCAGTTCTTCTGCTGGACTCTGGTCTTTATCCTCAGATTTGTGCTGCTTGACTTTGAGTAGTTGTTTTTGTGTGTGTATTGAATATCTGCCCCTGGGACTAACAAATGAAGTGAATTAGTATTGAACTTCTCTGCATGATGGAAAATTAGTAAGATAAAGTGTCCTGGTTTCTCTCGCCAAGATGCTTGTAAGGACTAGAAACATTTTCGGTTCAAGTGCGTCAATATACCGTTGACCGTTGACTGTGGGAGTTCCCACGTGCGTGTCACAGCCATAGCCTTCACGTAGACAAACAGCTCAGTGACAGACAAGAATGAAGCAGATCTCCCTTACTACAGTAAGAACTTTCACAACGGTTATGTTTGTTGTGGAGTTAATTATAAATTAGTTACAAAGTTCGCTCGTGTGCGCACGTCCTGTCTTGTGGATATGATTATAGGCATTACTACAGAGACATGTTAATACGCAGCTGTCAATCAATTCGGTGGGCGGGGAACTGCACTCCTATGTCAAGTTGCGGTGTACCTCAAAATGGGAGGGATTTGGACCCTATTTTAACATCAGGAAATAAAAAAGAGACTTATTGTGTTTATATGACTCCAATATGACTGTGGACACACTATACCTTTAAACAGTTGTCCAAACATCTTACAAAAGTTGATTTTCATCATAGGTGCCCTTTAATACATATTAAACTTTCATTTTTGCTTACCATCTGACCCCTAGTCTAGATTCTTTTATAAGTCTGTTGACTCTTTTAACTGAAAAAGCGGGAATTTAATTTCTACAGTTTCCAAATTGAGTGCTACCATTTTACACCTCCTTTCATAGTAATATCTAACTAGTTAGCATCAGAATAAACATATTGATAGTTTAGCTAACTTACAGCTGCAGTGTTGATCGCAGCAGTACTGAGAACACAGCAGAACAAAGTTATTTAGCTTTTTATTTGAATGTTTCAGAGTGTGTGACATGTTAATTGAACGTGCACAGCTAGAAGTGGTTTTGATTGTGTTTGTGGCCTAAAGCCTGGCTCACACGGAGCATTTTTAGCTCCAGTATGGTTTTCTAAGGATGAGCACACATCAGACAATAATCAGACTGATTTTGAGCCGATTTCTCCCCTTCCAACAATCCTAGGTAATGTCCAGATTATATGATGAATTACATTTACAATGTTTATGTTGCTAGTCCACATTGTTATTCTTTGGGCAAAAAATTTATCAGTTCAAGTTAATTAGCAGAAAAAAAATGTTTGTTTTGGTAATCTTCAATCAAATTTGACCATTTGCTTCAGCATTTGGAGGGTCCTTCTCTGTTGGTCAGTTTGACGACTTCAGCCACAATATTCTTAACCATGCTCCTGTTACCGTTAGTTTGCTACAAGGGAATGATGAGCAACAAGTCTCGCACCCTACTCAATTCCCCCTACTCAAAGATTCAGTTGGAAGTGCATCAAAATACTGAAATAAAAGACTCAGCAGTTTCCTGTTCACGTCAACTTTAAAACTCTAAATGAATCTTGTGTGTGTTTATGTTTGGCGCGTCTTGATTGTCGTTCAGCCTGACATTATGACAACTAAGATCTCACAGTCTGCAATGGGGATGATGTTTGTACAGTCTGACAAGCTACAGTCGTGAAGGATTAATCAAAATTGCACAGTGTGAGCCAGACTTAAGCAATATATAAAGCACACATGAAGAGGATACCTGTGACATCGGCTGAAAAGAAGGAGGTGCTCTCTTTGTGTGTGTTTTGTCACACTGGTTCAGCTGGAGGAGCGTGGCGGGTGCTGTAATTGATGGGACTGTTACGGGGACTGTTGCAGTGGTGCTGGGCTGAGACGAGACGCCTGTGTCTGATTCATGGCCGTGTCAGCAGTCTCTCCGCCTGGGACCCCAGATGTGCTCCTCCATGACAGGGGTCACAGGGGTCAACAGATCTGAGGTCGCAGGGTTCACGGTCACAGACGCGCAATCTGCTGTGAGAAACCTGAGCCTGCACATCAGTCCACAGATGTCTAGACACTCAACAGACCTGTCGACTGATCCAAACCAGGAACCCTTTTTCATTTCAGACCAAAACACTTGTAATGGCCTGACACGTTGGAAAGAAAGGTTGTGCTGGCGTTTATTACTTTAGTCAGTTGTTTGCAAAAAAACCCCTCTTCTTTTAAATATTTGGTCTTAATTATTCATATTGTCTTAATTATTTAAACGATTCAGTTGAACTACTTTAAAATGGCATTACAATTCTAGTTTGACCTCTTTTGCTGATGATCTTTTTGAATTATGATGCAGTCTTTCTAACTCTCCAAACAACTGAATTAGGCCTTTGGGATTAGGGATTTTGGTTGAGAATGTCTGCTTCATAATTCAGTATTAAAAAGCTATGTTTGTGGGCAAACATGTTGGAATTCCAAATGGAGCTGGATCAGATGGTCAGACGTCCAGATATAGGATATGTTTCTATTTTAATTACCCCATAATTTAGTTTAATCAGAATGGATGCAATGGATCTGGGCCCCTTATTCATAGAATGTTTGATCTTACTACTAGGAGCTGTTCTAAATAGCAGAAAAAAAGAGTTTTCCCTTAAAATCTCAATCTTTACATTGTTGCTCAGACTAACTTTTGTTAAAGAATAAAGAGAAGTCTTAAGCTGAGAGTGAGGGTGGGGTGTGACCTCATTGCATTGGATGATGTCAGCATGATTATTAACTATACACACAGTGATTGGCTGATGGAGAGGGGAGGCGTCTCTGTCAGAGATTAATTTATGAATAATTTTTATCAGAGCACAAAATATGCGTTGTGAAATTCAAATAAAGGTTTTAAAATATTTATTCAATGTACTGAATTTGTGCATTTTGAAATCAATGTAAAAATATTTTAGAAAATATATGTCCTACCGGGCAGCACGGTGGCGCAGTGGGTAGCACAATCGCCTCACAGCAAGAAGGTCGCTGGTTCGAGCCCCGACTGGGTCAGTTTCTGTGTGGAGTTTGCATGTTCTCCCCGTGTTGGCGTCAGTTTTCTCCGGGTGTTCCGGTTTCCCCCACAAATCCAAAGACATGCGCTATAGGTGAATTGGGTAAGCTAAATTGTCCGTAGTGTATGAGTGTGAATGAGTGTGTATGGATGTTTCCCAGTGATGGGTTGCGGCTGGAAGGGCATCCGCTGCGTAAAACATATGCTGGATAAGTTGGCGGTTCATTCCACTGTGGCGACCCCAGATTAATAAGCAGAAAAGAAAATGAATGAATGTCCTACCGTATGGAAATAACTGTGATTATGGCTATACATTTTTTTTTAAAGCGCATTATGGTCAAATGTTTTAAACATGTATTTTTTCCAAGGTTGATTGCTGGCAACAGCCATTTTAGGCTTTGTTGTGGTTTGGTTTTAGTGATTTAGGAGTCCTCTTCACTCCTTTCACTGATTTAGGAGCTAGTTTTAGCACTAAAACATTTTTGTGATTTACTCAACAATTTAGGAACCTTGAATTAAAGATTGACATGCCCGTTTTTATCTTTTAAATCAGCAAGTTAGAAGCTACTTTTAGCCTTAAGATATTTTGTGAATTCAGGCAATAATCTGTGTTAGATTAAACAGATTTTTTTTTCTGCCAGTGTAAATATGGCCTAACACGTTTAGTGTAATTCAAGTATTCAAGTTGTTCCAAAAAAAACTAAAACATTGTGTTGTTTCAGCTCATTTTATATAAGTAGCTTAAAATATATTTTTGAGTGTAGAAATTTTATTTAATTTTTTACTATTTAATTTTATTTTTATTCATTTATTCATTCATTCATTCATTCATTCATTTTCCTTTGGCTTAGTCCCTTTATTCATCAGGGTCACCACAGCAGAAAGAACTACCAATTTATCCAGCATGTTTTACACAGCGGATGCCCTTCCAGCTGCAACCCAGTACTGGGAAGTGTCACCCTTTTTTATTTTATTTTATTTTATTTTATTTTTTATTTATTTTTTTTTTTTTCATCCACACTGTTGAGTGACAGGAGAGCTGATGTAAATGCAGTGGTCATGAGGAGTGTGAACTCTACTCTGTTGCTCCTCTGTTTTTCTTTGTTCAAGCCAGGTGTGGCAGGTGCGGTGAAAGCACATCCTTCTGCAGCATAACCAAATAAACTGTCTCACTCTCTCTTCCTCTCTCTCTCTCTCTCTCTCTCTCTCTCTCTCTCTCTCTCTC
>CAIGQW010054217.1:4895243-4905804 GCA_903798125.1 Danio choprae | reverse complement strand
TGTGTGTGTGTGTGTGTGTGTGTGTGTGTGTGTGTGTGAGATTGCTTACCAGAAGCGAACACCAGCATGCAGGCAGACGCACCGCTGCGGTTTAAATCTCATATTTATTGATCTGTCTTGGAGAAACCCAAACCTTTTCAAGTTGTGTGGTAGTGCAGTGCTGCAGGTCTGGTGCTCTTCTAGCTGCTGCAGTGCACCTGGGAGGGTCCAGCTTCCCCAAAAAATGGGAAAAAGTGTGGAAAATGTTTTTTTATTTTTTTAAATATTCTTTCCGTTAAACAAAATATTCAGGTGGGCTAATAATTCAGGAGGGCTAATAATTCTGACTTCAACTGTATATGTTCCGTACTTCAGCGTTCATTGCACTGAAGATAAATGAATCTAAAATCCACATTTCCTGCCGCCTTACGCATTCAACGGTCATCATATTTACTAAAACATGAATGAGCGGGTTTGATTTGAAGAGTCGTTCTGCCATTTCAAGTGTTTGTTCATGTTCTCTCGGGGTTGAAACTGAAATCCATGTGCTGTGGTTTTATCATTCCCACTCATCTGTCTCTCTCTTTAGCTCTTTTTGTGTGCGAGAGGCTGTCTTGCCTTGAAGCATTCACTCTTGTATGCGAGGACATGTCTGTGTCTAAAGCAACGGAGAAACTGAAAATAATCAAAAGCTAAAGAAAGCCAGTGCTGACTTTAATTGGATTTTGGAGGTAGGAGTCTGCACGGCTCTCTCGTACATGACAGAATAGAACATTTTCAATCATTTCGATACATGACGCGGACTTTTCCCAATGTGATGTTGCGGGGGAGGATTGGGTTGAAGTTGAATTCTCTCTTTTAGTGAACAGAAGCTGGTGGACACTTCGAGATTGAACAAATCTTTAAAAAGTTCCTACAAATAGGACAAATATATTTGATGTAACCCGTGTGTGCTGTTGGGGATGTTTTCAGACACTCTGGGGTGATTTTGAGGTTTAATTTGCCCACAACTTTCTTTGTGTTTCAGTAAATGGAATGATTTTTGGTGACAAATCTTATTTTGACACATATTTTTGGAAAATACTTAAAAAAAAAAATTAAACAATACAATTTGTTATGTTCGTGGCTGTTTTTGCCCCATTGAATTTTTGTTTCTGCCCCATTGTTTTTCCCTCCATTATAATGCCATTTTTTGACATGCATTCTTGATTGTTGGGGGTTTTCCCTGTTGATATGAGGTAACATGTTTTAATTATACTGTTGATCATCAGTTGCAGTTAAAAAAGCTTAGTTTCCGCCTTCTATTTGGAGTATAGTGTGTATGACAGAGAGACCTTTGTGCACTTACCTTGATATGTTTAAGAAAGTCAAAATAAGCACCTCAGCTCTCAGAACATAGTAAAAGTTGTAAGTGTATTTATGCACACACATACTATAATCTACTCCAAAGAACTCCATATAAAAGCCAGAAACCTTTTTGCACAGGCCTATCTAAAGGGTTAATGCTGCCGACTGATGATCAAAAACAAAAAATACTCATTTTACCTCTTAACAACAGGGAAATTGATTGTATGATTATATGCCGTCATGAAAGTCAATGGGGCAAAAACGGCCACCAACATAACGAAAGGGTAGTCAGTTTGAACAGCACACGAGTTCAACAATAAAAAAAGATTTTCATAGTTATTTCCATTAGTTTAAAATTAGAAATAAAAATTATATAGACATAATTAGGACAAAAACACAACTAAATAACTAAAACTTGGCCTAAAATTAAAAAGAAATGTAAAAATTCTAAATAATTTAAGCTATTAATAAAAACTACAATAAATCCCTAGTGATACTAACATAATAGTCCATATAATCCACATTTCCGCACAATTACTAAAAATGCATTAACAAATATATACTGCTTTTAAATCCTCTGAAATGTTTTGCTTTATTTTTTTATACATTATTTTGTCAGCAAAATGTTTCTTTTTTTTTTTTATTCAATATGTTAATTTAAACTGACGTCAAACTGTTTTAAATTACACTTGCAAGTCTAACGTTCCGGTTTGTCTCTTTTCTGTTCTTCCAGGAGATCAGCCGCCTATACACAGAGATGAGGCCATCTTCATCGCCCTGGCCTCCGTGTCCATTGTGGCCGTCCTCATTGTTGCGCTGTTCTTTGGCTATCGCGTGATGATGGGTGAGATGCAGTACTTCAAGCTATTACTGGCATAACGTGAAGGTCACGTTATGCGTTTACAGTGTTGTGACTGCGTTCTGTGTTTGTTCCAGGCGAGTGTAAACAGGGCCTGCACAATATGGACATGATAGAGGCCGCGCCGTCTGAACCGTCTCTGGATTTAGACAGTTTAAAGCTCCTCGAAGTGAGTTCAGATCTTTTTTAGAGGCACCAAATAGATGGGTGATTCTATAATTGGAAATACATTTTTGCATTTCAAAATATTAAATAAACAAAATGGTTACTAATGGCTTGTTCCACGTAATTCCACTGCATTTATTTCCGTTTCCACTGTCAGAGGTAACAAAATAGCAAACCATACTGTATCACATCTTTGGGACCCTTTCATAAGGGTAGCTACTAGCACAACAGTATAGTACCAAAAGAGTGGAGCTAGACACGCTGCTGACTGCTATTGGTTTATAGCAGTGCTAACATGCTAACAGGGCACTTATGAATACACGATTAAACAACTAATAAACAGTCCACTCTGTGATTAGTGATAAACGTTCTGTTCTATTAATGTTCATGGTTTTGACATTTTAAGAAATAACTTTTGGTGTTAGAACTTTACAGATCAAATCATTTTCAACTTATCAGTGAGGGAAAGTGACATATTTTATGTAAGCCGGTTAACAGTAAAGTATGGTGCAGTGACACAATAGATTTACGGACACATTTTTAAACAATTTCATATTGTAGAATTGAGAAAAAAAGACAATCGTTTATAAATGAAAGACATTAATATGTACCAAAAATTAATTAATAATTAATAAGAAATAATAAGACACTTTTTGGCCGGCACGGTGGCTCAGTGGTTAGCACTGTTGCCTCACAGCAAGAAGGCCGCTGGTTCGAGTCCCGACTGGGCCAGTTGGCATTTCTGTGTGGAGTTTGCATGTTCTCCACGTGTTCATGTGGGTTTCCTCTGGGTGCTCCGGTTTCCCCCACAGTCCAAACACATGCGCTATAGGTGAATTGAATGTACTAAATTGACCATAGCATATGAGTGTGTGTGTGTGAACGTGAGAGTGTATGGGTGTTTTCCAGTACTGGGTTGTGGCTGGAAGGGCATCCGCTGCGTAAAACATGTGCCAGAATAGTTGGTGGTTCATTCCGCTGTGGCGACCCATGATTAATAAGGGACTAAGCCGAAAGAAAATGAATGAATGAAAGACACTTTTTTTGTGGCCTGTAACATCTTGTGATCCTTGACAAATTATTAAAATATTTATTAAAGTTCTTGCTGAAAGGTATAATGACTTTGCACGTCAAATGTACCTGCCATTATAGAATCCCCCATGTGCACAATTTACCATATTTTGATTCCGAATTGCATTGTAATGAACTCGAACCATCTGTATTTGTTTGCCACATAACATCTGCTGCAATTCTCACCTGAATACATTCCCCTGCAGCTGATTGGCCGAGGCCGCTACGGTTCCGTCTACAAAGGGTCGCTCGACGAACGGCCAGTTGCAGTAAAAGTTTTTACCTATGCCAACCGGCAGAACTTTGTGAACGAGCGCTCCATCTACCGAGTCCCTCTTCTGGAGCATGAAAACATTGCTCGCTTTATCGTTGGCGATGAGCGGCTGACCACTGACGGACGCATGGAGTACCTGCTGGTCATGGAGTACTACCCTCATGTAAGTATTGATCCAGTTCTCTCATCCTTAAATGTGACTCTGTTGCCCTGTCTGGTGTCGCTTTCCACATTTTACCTTCATCTGTCCTTTATTCCCCTTTCTCTTGCTTTTACTGTCTCTCCCAACTATTTCTGCCAAAGTCGAGAGTGGAATCGAATGTCCTGCCGCTCTCTGGACAGATATTTGTATCTGTGATTCAGATGGATTTCCAGCACGCAGCATGAGAAGGGCGACTTGGATGTCAGTCGTGTTTGTCTCTCTCTTTCTCTCTTTCTAACTTGATCCTATCCTTTTTCGCTCATTTATTCTGTATCAGTCTGCTACTGGAGGGAGATAAATGTGTTTATGCATTCTGGGATGGGGTGCGCCACTTTTGTCGGTAGTATTTTAGCAAAATTGCTTTGGATTTTTGGAGAAAATTAGGTTTGTGAGCAAAACAGGTTTATTATTCTTGTTTAAGATTTACCATATTGAAATGTGATACATGGAAAAATATGCAAATTACATATATGACATACAGTTCAAGTTCATATTTGGATTTCACTTATATAAAATAGGCAGCACGGTTGCTTAGTGGTTAGCACTGTCACCTCACAGCAAGAAGGTCGCTGGTTCAAGTATTTTTTTTTTAAATATATACCTTTATGTTGTTCCTCTGACAAGATATTATTACAGTATACCATAGCTTTAGAGGATGTATGCAGATCTCTACTGCATTTTTTATCTAAACATCAACATTTTTTTTTTTACATGATCATTACAAAATGATTTACATAAAATCTCCCAAATAATGGATCGGCACAAAAACAAAATGTTACATCTTTTTTATTCAGGTAAGTTAGTTAATTCACCATAAGAGTATCCATTCTCATTTGATATAAAATAACATTTGCGTCACTCCATATGACAATTTTAGGCTCAGATGCAACACACTGGTAAATAAATCCCATTTTCAATACAACATCTAAAAGACCACATATGTGGTGGGAAATGTAAGGGTCAGTACTACACACCTCAATATTTTTTATGACAAATTTCTGAAGTAAAAAAAAAATCTTATATGTCTTATATGTCATCCACCTATGTACACATTTGAAAACAACATATATATACATTGTACATGTGTATATACATATGTATACATTTGAAAAACATTTTTGCTATATTTAAAAAACTAATTGTTGTATATATATGACATTTTATATATGTGAAATCCAAATATGAACTTGTATGTCATATAATTTGCATACATTGCTATATATCAGATTTTTACATGGGTTTGTTTATCTTCTTCACAATTAAAGGCAGCTACAGCACTCAAAAAATATTTTTGCTGCTTGTTCAAACTACTTGTGTAAAATGAGCTTAAACAACAAAATTCTTGAGATTGTTTGGGACAACTTCATTGTTTTAAGTTCAATCCACTTACATTTTTTACATTAACTTAATCGATTTGTGTTGGGTCAATGACATTAAAAAGAAAAAAGCTCAAGAGAACCGCACACACCCATGCAGCCCCAGTAAAGCATGTCTTAGCTGTGCCAGTACTCAAGATGGAATCACGGATTACAAATTTCATCCAGGACAAGCTCTTTAGACATATTTTTGCTGCTATCCGTTTCGAATAAATCCTTTAACGGGGTGCTAAAACAATGCAGACAGCGCATGCAAATAAACGACACTATCAACAGGCATAATTCATCTTTATTCATTCCCCCCTCAGCTTGCAGAACTGATAACAATAGCCCAGCGTACTGCGCAACATGTTTTCCTGTACATTCCTGTTTGACGTGTTGTAACTCGCAGGTTTGCCTGTCTTCTGAATGACGGTGAGGAATGAGACACACCTTTATTGTGTCTGGCTGCAGACAGACAGCTCTCTGTTGAGACATTACCGTGTTTGCCTATTCTGATATATGAATTATATAACGTACACACATAGCCTAAAGCCACAGTACAGGAAAAAACCCTTGTAGCAGAACCCTTGTACGCTTTCTTTTTAGACATGAATTGAAGGGTCGCTATAGAGTGAATCTAAATCCTGATTATTGTGCAACTTAAAAAAAGAGTATTAAATCTGTGATTGATTTGGAATGTGAAATGTGATTTTCACACACAATTTTAATATAAACATGTTTATATATTTGGTAGCAAAAGACTGCATGGAAAAACAAGATTCAGCAAATGTTTAATAAATGATTGAGAGTTAGTGTACATAAGGCTGTCAACCTAAAGTCTTTTAAAAAAGTTTTAGATTAAGACAGACCAACTGATAATTCACAGAACTCATCCAATCCATAATAAAATATTCTTTCAACAAAAGGTATTTAGTTTGACAAAGTCTGTGAAAAATAATATCCAAAACAATGAGCAAAAAGAGAGATATTTTTGTTAATAAAATGTATTTAGATATTATTCATCGTATTATTGTAATTATAATTTGCAATATTTATAATTTGATATATAATATTAATCTATTATTAGATTCATTATATCCTAAATTTGTTTCCCAGTACTGGGTTGCGGCTGGGAGGGCATCTGCTGCATAAAAAAAAAACATATGCTGGAATAGTTAGTGGTTCATTCCCCTGTGGCAACTCCTGATAAATAAGGGACTAAGCCAAAGGAAAATAAATGAATGAATGAATATCCTAAATTTGTGTTGGCATTTGTGCTATTCTGTTAACATAACAGTTTATTTGAATGATTAATATGATTTACATTTAAATGTTTTATCTGTAATACTTTGGAATTTTGAAATGCTGCAACTGCATGCCATGTTCTTTACATGTGCATGTATTCTAGACAAATTTGATTGGCCATCACATTTATGCACTCAGAAAACTCGTCTGTTATCATTCAGTTAATACAATAATATTTTGATTTAGCAAGAGTATAAAAATGTTGTATCCAATATCCAAATCTGCTGTAATTCCTTTTTTCAGTCCTTTTACATTGTTTTGAAGGTTTTTCATTAGGATGAAGGCCTGAGTGACATTACAAATAAAATGCAGCATGGCACACAATCTCCATTTACAAATAAGCAACTATTTGTTCCTCCTTCAATTTGACTCCTACAGTTTAACATTTCTACAACACACATCTGCATCTCTGCATCAGCGTGTGTGTATAAATGCTTCCTGTCAAACCAATTAAATCTAATCTACAGTCTCATTTCTTTAGTTCAGTTTGGGAAAAAATATTCTCTGTTATGTACAGTGCGGTTTGTTGATGCTGGTAGTTTTAATTGCGTTGCATAAATCCCCCAGAGGCAGTAATTAGTTGCAGGACGGCTTTACATTACAACTTTGTTGAAGATCCAATTCATTATTCAAGAGCTTCATGAGCTTCAAATCTGCTCTACGGAGATTTGCTGATGTAAAAGCAATGCTGAGTTATGTGGAAAAGACAAAAACAGCAATCGTCGCGCTCGTCTCTCATTAGCAATTGCTTCAGCAGTCTTGTTTCTCTTCAGCTTGTAGCCTTACTCTGCTTAATACTAGTTTTGAAAACTTTAGCTCATCCATGAACATGATTTCTGCAGGAGTCCTGTAGGATGTAATGAAGATAACAACTTCCATGATTCCACACTTAGTCATGCCGTCATCAAACTACAACTTTGTTTGTTGTAAATACGCACCCTCTAGTGTCGAAAGTTATATTATGTGCCTTTAAAGATGACCATTCCGCATTTAACTGCAATTGCAGGTTTCACCTAGGAGGGCAACAAAGAGGCAACACTTATGAATTGCAGCTTTAAAGGTGCAGTATGTAGAATTGACACCTAGCGGTTGAACTAGGTATTGCAGTCAAAATTCAAAATATTGGAAGGTTTTTTTCCCCTCCTCCTCTGAAGGTTGCCAGATTGACGACACCAACAGATCATGAGCATGCCTGAGTATCAAGCCTTACACTCTAATCTGATCATCTAATGTTTACGTATAATATTTGTATTGCTTGCAATATAAAAACCACCACATGTGGATTTTTATATCTCTGACTCTGCGCCTCATATTAGGGACCCACATATATTAAGGCAGCCTTCAATACGTTGTGTTACCAAGGCAATCCGGGGTGCCAAAATGTAATTGGGTTGAGTGGCAGTGGGTGGAGTTACTCAGAACAAAACAAAGGCAGACATTCTGACACGGAACGCACATTTTCAAAGGGGATTAACTGACTTTAGCATTGTTCAGCATTGTTCATTGTTAAGCATTTCAGATAAACAAGTATGTTCACTTAGCATATTTTTAAAATATCTGCAAACTTATTATGGACTTTTTAGGATTTAGAGTAGTCAAAAACATACCGCACCTTCAAATAACTGTCTTTTAGCAGTGTGTTTCATTAGTTACAGGTTGTGTGTGTTGTGTGTGTTTGCAGGGGTCTCTGTGCCGCTATCTGAGTCTGCACACGCTGGACTGGGTGAGCTGCTGTCGTCTGGCTCATTCCCTGACCAGAGGACTGGCCTATCTGCACACTGAGCTCCTGAAAGGAGGTAAGGACCACACACATTCATTTCATCACTAGTTGAACTGTTTGCATTATTAAGAGAAACAAGCGAGCTGACATTGAGTATGTCACATACTTTGCAAAAAACTCCAAACCAAAACTTCTTGAGATTACAAATGTATTCAATTGCTTGACGAAGCCTTAAAGAATGGAGTTTGAATGACCTTGTTAAATAATGAAGGCAAAAAATAAAATGGTCAGTTTAAAAAAATATATTTATAAGATATGATGTAGTTGAATAAATTAGCAAAAAACTAAGGTTTAATTATCCTCCCAAAATATTGAGATATTGATATATTTTTTATCATTATTGCACACCCTTACATATATACATCACATTGGTGCATGGCACATTTTGTAATAGAATTTAGAAATGATGTAAAATACACTAAAAAGAAAAGTTGTTGAATGATCTTAATTAAATTAAGGAAAACTTTTTATTGAATTGTGTTATTTCAACCTATTTTAGGCAAATAAAACCCACGAGCAAAATTAATTTTGAACCAATTATGTCAAATAATTCTCATTATAATCATCTTGTGAGTTTAATCATCTTGAGTTTTTTCTTTAATTCAATCTGTTAATTTGGACAACCAGAATTTTTGCTATTTATTGCCATTCTAACTGCAATTGCTTTAATTAAGCCAGTTGTGGCTCACTGAGTGCTGTAGCAAACAATACTGTTGTTAATGAAGCTGCAAACACCTGGAGCATGAGTGCTACTCTTCTGCAAGGTGGTAACCTCAAAACCCCGAACTTTAGTTTAAACTCTTCTAAATCTTTAAACTAAGTGAGAAATAAACTCTTGCAAGTTTTTTCTTAACTTCAAACACCTAAAATTACTTTTATCGTCAACATTTCCCCCTCGAAATACATTCCCACGCAAAACATTGTGGGATCTACACCTCCACTAACCAGGTAGTTACACCAAGACAATTGTTTTATGTTGTCCCAACACAAAACAATTAAGTTAACTTTTTACAAATGTAAGTGGATTAAACATAAAACAAATAAATTGTCCAATAAATACAAGAATTATGTTAAGCTACTTTACTGAAAACTTCAAGTTAAGCCAAAGAGTGACAATTTCTAGTCAGTTTAACATAATGCTACCATGTTAAAATGAGAAGTAGCCGCAATGGCATTAATTCAACATGAACTGTTTAGGTCAAGTGAATGGAACTGAAAAAATCTTTTTTTGAGTGTAGGCAGTATGCCTAAATAATAATAATAACATTATAAATATGTTTAAATTGAATGCTATTAGCATTCAAAACATAAAATAACAAATATTTGTTGTAATGATTGTAAAGGTTGCGGCTGGAAGGGCTTCCGCTGTGTAAAACGTGTTGAAATAGTTGGCGGTTCATTTCACTTTTCACGGACTAAGGAAAATGAATGAATGAATAATTGTAATAGTTAATAATTAATTAAGTGTAAAAGAATCTGAAATTACAGCGGCATTTATTGTTAATAAACTATTAACTGTAAACATTAATTTCAAACTAATTTAAAGTGAAACTGAAACTAGAGGTGTGTGGTAAGTGCACTAATTCTCACCCGTATATGAGTCATAACACATTTCAGATGATTAAAAAAAGCCACATTTTCCTGATCATTTGGTATTTGGCTATTCATTCAAAAGAATAAAGCCTTATTGCTGAAAAACACCTTTATATTGGAGTTTGAAGGTGAAGTGTTATTGGTATTTTTGAATAAAAAAGTCTCTGGAATTAATTCCAGTTAAAAAATGTATCATGGAATGTATCGAATGTATCATCATTGAATGAAAATATAAAACAATCGCCTGACCCTGATAGGTGTCACAGCTTCATAAGCTACTGCAGAAATTGATTTATTTGAAAGCATTGAATACTTTTATTCAGTATAACTTTTATTGACTTGTGACGTTTATGCTACAAAAACATTTTAGTTTTGAATAAATGCTGTTCTTTTGAACTAAATGGAAAGTTCAATCAAACCAAAGCATCCTGAAAGAAAAAAAGATTATGGTTTCCACAAAAACATCAAGAATCACAGCTGTTTCCAACATTAATAATGGAAGGAAATAAAACTTTGGTCACACTTTACTTTAAGGTGCAATTGTTGCTATTAACAAACCATTAACTGTGACTTTTACCTCAAAAAATAAGTTGCTGCTTATTAATAGTTATTCATTCATTCATTCATT
>CAIGQW010054217.1:4875803-4890243 GCA_903798125.1 Danio choprae | reverse complement strand
GCAGTGGGTAGCGCTTTCGCCTCACAGCAAGAAGGTCGCTGGTTCGAGCCTCGGCTGGGTCAGTTGGCGTTTCTGTGTGGAGTTTGCATGTTCTCCCCGTGTTTGCGTGGGTTTCCTCTGGGTGCTCCGGTTTCCCCCACAAGTCCAAAGACATGCGGTACAGGTGAATTGCTGTGGTAGGTCCGCTGTGGCAACCCTAGATTAATAAAGGGACTAAGCCGAAAAGAAAATGAATGAATGAATGAATATATGTATAATTATTTATTTATTTATTTTTTATTAAATAAAAAACATTTATTTTGATGTAGAATTTTTTTATAACTACATTATAAATATATGCACTGTAACTTTTAATTAATAAATGTTAATTTGTGTAGCTTCATCATATTGTTACCTCACAAAATAAAGGCAAAATACATGTATTATTGTTACTTAATTAAAAAGATCAATAAATGCCATCCATCCACTAGAAAAAATAATTCCTGACAGTGATAATAACTAACTTTTAATATACTATATCTTTGTATTACATCACTAACTTTAATTTGTTTACAGTACATATTTGACCCATGGTCTGTTTTTTACACTAGAAACGTCAGTGCTAACAATTTTTCATGGCATGTGCTGAAAAATCCACAGCTATGTTTTTAATGCTTGAGAATAAGGCAAAAAACACCCAACTTGAAGTTCCTCCACGCCATTATTGCATAAAATACATAATACATAACCTTTTATAGTACAAAATAATTTGCAGTTCTCACAAAGAGATTTGTGGATCCTGCATACTAGTGGGAACATTGCTCACAGCAGGAGGTATGAAATCTTTTGAAACCTGACTGTAATTGTCTTGATATTTCACACTAGAAGAGGACTTATTACAAAAAGCATTGCTTTGATGATGGCAGCTCCGGTATTTAGGGTCTGTGATTTTTCACCTTTATTAACGAGTTTAACAGCACTGAAATCTTCACAGAGATTTTTCTTACTTAATTTTTTACAAAAAATGACATTGTTGAGATACACACTGCTTGATGTTAAGATTATTGTTATTTTGTCTAAGATTAATTATAGGTAATAACTATCTTGAAAACTAGGAATGCTAAAACTCTACATTACATGAAAGCTATGCAAGCCGGGCTAGCAAATTGAAGTATAAAAATAAAAGTACCTCAAATATCAAGTGCTAGTTTCAGCATCTTTGTGTTGCCTCATTTGGAAATGCAGGACAAAAATAGTTCGGCTTGTTTTTATTCCACTACACCGACCTCGATTGCTAAATTCACTGTTTGATTTTATTGATTACACGAGCTGGATTCACTGGTCAGATGCACTAGGACCGAAGCACACTGAGTACACCTGCTGGTTACAAGGGGGTAAATACAAAAAAACAACTATAAACTAAAAATAAAAATTGTTTGCTGATGTGGACACAAATATAGTTATTGTTAGGGCTGAACAATATATCGTTTTTTGAGAATTGACATCGCAATGTGTGTATCTGCAATAGCCACATCGTACGATTAGATGATCTATTTTTTTAATTATTGTTAAAATGATGGCCATATTATTTTGCATTTAATTGCTCAATTTTTGTATTGTGAATACTGTTAGATCTCCCAGAAAACCACTAAGCACTGTTTAGTTTTCTTTTATTTTTGCTCTGTTGTATTTATATATGCTTGTAATTTATTCAGATGCAATGGATAGAAAAAGACTTGATCCAGTCGATCTAAATGAATGAAATCTCACAAGATATATCGCAGCAAAACAAAATATCGAAATGTCAGAATTTTTCCAATATGGTGCAGTCCTAGTTGTTGTTGTATTTAAATCGATTGTTTTCATCCTTGGTGTGAATGGCCCTTTAAAGGGGTCGTATGATACATTTTCAACGTTTTCCTTTATATTTGAAGTGTTGTGAGTTGTTCGTGCATATATAAGATCCATGGAGTTTAAAATACTGAAGTGTAAAACCCAAAGAGATATTCTTTGTAAACGTTACGACTCATCCACGCCTACCTAAACTCCTCGTTCAAACATGCTCCCACATCTAAATTCACGTCAGTCAGTGAGAAGATTGTCAAAACATGTATATTCATTGAAGTATATGCAAATAAAATAAAATAACTCGCTATAGTATTGTTGGTGCAGCTGCTTGAGGTATTCAGCCAATCACAATTAGATCACGTAATTCTTTTTAGAACGATGAGCTTTTTAAAAATGGATGGCTTTCTGAAAAGCAGGGCAGAGACAAGTTACAATAATTTATGGTATGAGAAAAAAAAATGTTTATTTAAACTTTAAACCATGTAAACACATTGCATTACACCAAATATACATAATAAGCTTCTTTTTAGCAACCTCACTTGTCCTCTTTAACAATCAAACATGTCTTAAAATAAACACTACACTTTCTTTGGAAATATGCTCATTTTACAAGTCCCCTAGAGTTAAACAATTGAGTTTTAGCATTTTTGAGCTTTTAGCTTAGCTTAGCATAGATCATTGAATTGGATAATACCCACAGCATCTCACTCAAAAATTTCCAAAAAGAGTTTTGATATTTGTATTGTTTAAAACTTGACACTTCTGTCATTACATTGCATAGTAAGAATGGCAGTAATTGAAATGTTGCTATTTTAACGGCTGATATAGCGAGGAACTATAATCGATAATAGCGAGATGCTAATGGTCTAATCCAATTCTATGATTTATGCTAGACTAAGCTAAAAGTGCTCTCACCAGGCCCAAAGATTCAAAAATGGTAAAACTCATCTGTTTAACTCTAGGGGACTTGTAAATTAAGTCTTTTGCCCAAGAAATAGTGGAGTGTCCCTTTAACTAGGCTGCTCAACTGGGTCACAGCTAAGACTCCTGCTCATTATGTTAATGGAAAAGTGTGGCTTGTGTCAGTAATTGTAGTGCATGACGGCACGTGGAGGTCTCCTTACTGACTGACTTTCTTTTGTTTCTGAAGGAGAGGCAGTGCCAGAATACCAGATGGCCTTCCAGGCCGAGGCGGGAAACCACCCGTCCTTTGAGGACATGCAGGTGTTGGTGTCCAGAGAGAAACAGAGGCCCAAGTTCCCAGAAGCCTGGAAGGAGAACAGCCTGGTGAGCCAATGAGACGATCACATTCTGCTAAGTCAGATTATTGCTGCAGGATCAGCTGACACATCATTAGAGAAGCACTAACTGTTTTAGTCAACCATTTTGAACCTTTTAAAACTGTATTTTGCTTGCCAAAGTGCATCTATAATTTTAGTGTTAAGACGACAAGAGTCACTGTTAATAGTGCTTATACTTCAAATTTGAGCAGACATTTAAGTCTACGCATGAACATAATTTGACTTCAGACTGACAGAGACCCATACTAGTGACCAGATTGGTTTTTAAAAACCATGTGTACAGACAAGCTTCTGTTTGAAGGCTATTCCATGGATTCAGTTTTTATTAATAATAATAATTATTATTAGTATTTTATAAACAAACAAATAAATAAAATACTATTATAATAATTTATCACAAATGTTGTCCCTCAGATTTGTAGAATATTCATCTGGCTAAATTGTTTGTTTAAATTACCACATGTGACCATGAACTGTAAAACCTTTCATAAGTGTCTTTTTTTTTGGAAATTAAGAATAATTTATTGTCTGAAAGCTAAATAAATAAGCTTTTTATTAATGTATCCTTTGTTAGGATATGGCAATAAATGACTGAGATACAACTATTGTAATCTGATGGTTCAAAAAAACTAAATGCTAAGAACTTTAATTGGCAACTCTAAATTGGCTTTAAGGTTGTCCAAATTACACATAACTGTCTGGTTACACTCAGGAGCCAAAATGTGCTAAAAGTTCAAATGTGATCATTTTTTGGCCATATCAGCCAGCACTATAGGCTGACAGCCTGAATTCTGCTTGACACGGTTCAGAACACCTTAGTATCCACATAAAACTGTAATGAGAACTATCTAAAACATGCTATAATAATGGCATGTCTGTTTTAACACATCGCTCTCCTCTCTTCTCTTCCAGGCTGTGCGCTCTCTAAAGGAGACTATGGAGGATTGCTGGGATCAGGATGCAGAGGCTCGTCTGACAGCGCAGTGCGCAGAGGAGCGTATGGCAGAACTGCTGCTGATTTGGGAAAGGAACAAACCTGTCAGCCCCACCATCAATCCCATGAGCACAGCGCTGCAGAACGAGAGGTCTGATCACTGCTCTCACTATGTTTATTACATGAATAATAGTCCTTGGTTGGCTTTTTGTATTATTTATATATCGTTTTTGTTTTGTGCCAGATATTAGTACTGTTATACATTTTTTTTTTAAAACATAATTTTTGGCCAGATTGTTGTGCAACTTTGTAAACATTGGTTGTAAATATAGTTATGGTCAAGTGGTTATAGTCTACCACTGTAAACAGCACCAACTGGGCTACAATAATATGTTATTAAGATTTATGTACAAGATTGTGTTTTTGAGAAAGAAACGTTCATGCATGGTTAGTGAAAAACAAAAATGTTGAAGTCACTGAAGTAACTCCATGAAAAACACATATCTGTTCACAAGACTTTTGAGAACTGGATCTTGTAGCCTAGAATGTTTGCCTTAAAACCATCTTGTTTATTTGCTTACAGAAAACAATACATTGATTTTAATATGTGTGTGTAAATTAGTGGAATAATGTAATATAATCTAGTAATTACAAACCGTTCTGAAGAGGGTTCTGATCACCCTGTTGGGCTTGTTTTTGAAATTATGACCTGTACATTATCCCATACTTCCAGCATCTTTAATTAAATGGACCATCTGTTCTCCGCCTTGACCCTTGTTCTTTCTCCATAATCGCAGGAATCTGACCCACAGCCGCCGTGCTCCCAAAATGGGCTCTTACCCAGATTACTCTTCATCCTCTTACATAGAGGATCATGAGGGCATGGTGAAAAACCTCCCAGGCGACGTCTCCACGTCTGGCACCTCCTCTGTGGGTGGCGTGGGCGTGAGTGGCATCAGTGGGGGCGTTGCAGTGACTGGAGAGAAGAACAGAAACTCCATCAACTATGAAAGACAGCAAGCTCAGGCCCAAGCTCGACTGCCCAGTCCTGAAACCAGCGGCACAAGTTTGTCCACCACCACCACCACAACAGGCCTCACGCCCAGTACCATCATGACCACCATCTCCGAATCAGGCCACTCGGAGGACACAGGAGCCGGAGGAAACGTACCAGTGTGCCTTCAACTTACAGAGGAAGATCTGGAGACCACCAAGCTGGACCCTAAAGAGGTGGACAAGAACCTGAAAGAAAGCTCTGATGAGAATCTGATGGAGCATTCGCAGAAGCAGTTCAGTGCCCCTGATCCTCTCAGCTCGGGCAGCTCCAGTCTTTTATACCCACTGATTAAACTCGCAGCAGAAGTGACCGGAGGATCTGGAAGCAGTGGACAAGCTGATTTCGGGGTGGGCAGCAGTGGAATGGGCGACACTCCCACAGCCATGTTTCCTCTCCCCAAACAGCAGAATCTCCCCAAGCGGCCCACTAGCTTACCCCTCAACACCAAAAATCCTGGTAGGGAGTCCTCGTCATCTCGGTTGAAGTTCGGTAAGCACAAGTCCAACCTGAAGCAGGTGGAGACGGGTGTAGCCAAGATGAACACTGTAGTGGCCGTCGAGCCACACTTGGCCACCGTCACCAACAATGGACCCAGTGTGCGCAGTGGTGCTGGAGTGGTCGTGGTTAATGGATATGGAGTGGGCAATGGTGCCAGCTCCTCTGATGCATTTGGAAACACAAACCCCGCCGGGCCACAGGGCGAAGGTGTTGCTCCTCTGCTGCAGAGCCAGCTGAGCGGAGAGGACAGTCGACTCAACATCAACATCAACTCCAGCCCTGATGAACATGAGCCCCTGCTGAGAAGAGAGCAGCCGGCGGCGCGAGATCATTCTGGTCGCACCAACTCCAACAACAACAACAGCAACATCCACACCACTACCACCGTTTGTGCGCTTGTCGCTGCAGACGCCCAGATGGAGGCTTTAACCTGCCTGTCGGGGGCACCGGACGGAAGGGATAATGGGGTTCCACTAAGACCGCCTAAACCCAGGAGGCCCGAGCGGCCAAACTCACTGGACCTGTCAGCCTCTTCCCAGGATTCCTCTCTTTTGGGTGAGACCTGTTTTTACCTTGGCTGTGGAATCACTAAGTGTTGCAATGCAAAGGCATAGAAATATAGATGCACCCTAATGCAAATTCTGCTCTACAAAGGTTGTACTGTAGTGTATGCTTTTATTCAGCAAATATGCCCCAATTTACTGCGTTATTGGCTTCGAAGATCTTTAAAATTTGAAATAACTAAGCAGGAGTTTAGTTTTCACATGTTCACTGTTCTCTCGTTATCATTTGACAAGTAAATATAGTCGAAATGACGACAAACCCATTTTCTTAATCTTATTTGGTTATTTAACTTTGTCAAATGTTTATATTAATCATTTATTCATTTTCCTTCGGCTTAGTCCTTTATTTATCAGGGGTTGCCACAGCGAAATGAACCGCCAACTATTCCAGCATATGTTTTACGCAGCGGATGCCCTTCCAGCCGCAACTCAGTACTGGGAAACACCCATACACTCTCACATTCACACACGCATGCACTCATATATTACGGCCAATTTCTTTTACCTAGTTTACCTATAGCACATGTCTTTGGACTGTGTGGGTAACCAGAGCACCCAGAGGAAACCCCCGCAAACACGGGGAGAACAAGCAAACTCCACACAGAAATGGGACCCAGCTGGGACTCGAACCAGTGACCTTCTTGCTGTGAGGCGACAGTGCTAACCACTGAGCCACCGTGCCACCCCTGTTTATGTTATACACCCAAATTTAAGCAATATTCAGCATATTTGTGGTGACTGCATATTCAATATGGTTGCATTGTCTGACAACAAAAATGCAAAACTAAATTTGGAAATTTGACTATATCAAAATAGGAATGGTATGTATAAAAAGATGCAGCAACAAATGTAAATGGCCATACTAATTAGCATATGACATCATCTAGCAGCATTTAGTGATTTTTCATTAAAGGCATTTGGTAATACTCTGGGAAAGTTCACTTTGGCAATACATTAAATGTATAAAGAAATGTAAAAAAAAAAAAGAAAACGAAAAGATCAACCGAGGCTCATTGGAAATACGTGCCTCAGTCTTTATTATTGTGATATGCCAAATGCGTAAAATCCACTAGGTTGCGCTGTCTATATTTTTACAAATTTGAAATACGTTACTTAGAGTATGTTTTTGTTGTATGTTTCAGATACAAGTCCTTTTTGTACCAGTCCACGAGAAGGCAGGGCTTGTTGTACAAATCACCTAGCGAACCATTGACCTAAACCTTCTCCATGGTATTTTCAAAAGCAAACATAAGAGAAAAGTGCACCCCTACCACATAGTTTGTACATTGACTTTACATTGCTTTTATCGCTTTTGTGGAACTGTGCTTCACCAGACTCAAACCTGAGGGCTATGCATCACAAGCAAACTGACCAAACTAGGGTTGGGTCGATAGACGATGCCATCGTCCATCGCCGATGGCCGATAGACATCACGATGCTGAGCCGGCATCGCGATCCTCCGCCCCGCCCCCATTGCAGCAGCATCCCACTCGCAAAAATTACACACAGCCCTGTTTACGCTAATATCTTAGTTTGAAAATGGCATTTTAGAAAGAAAATGATCCATGTCCACACTGGCGTTTCATCTAGCATTTCTGAAAAGCCCTCCTTCCACACTATACCGCTGAAAACGCACATCACGTGACCACACACACACACACACACACACACACACACACTCTGGCCATGTCTACACTAATCCGGATAAATTAGAAAATGGAGTTTTTGTCTAAAAACGCTTCATGTCCACACTGTGGTTTTCATTCGTTTTCCAAAACTTTGTCATCTACACTGAAACAATGCTTTCACCCTGTACTGTGCATGAGTGAAACGTAAGACGATTCGACATGCGTCATTTCCGCCTGACGTTTATTATCTTTCCGGCTCTTTGAAATGTCGCGGCAAAATGTCGAGAAAAAGCACTACGTTTTTTTAATGGACTGACAATGAGGTGGAGTTGCTGAGCTGCCGCTGAACAACAGCTCTGAGTACACATTCCGTGTCCTTTGATAAAAACCAAGCTGGAGCATGTACAAACTTACATTAATTTTTAACAATGCTGTCAAAACTGAGAACATCCAAAACAAATGCTGCATGATGTGGTCCACTATTTTTGCTGAATTAGTAGCAGGACTGTGTCAGATGACTAAAAATGCGTCATCGTTTTCGAAAGCCTCCGTTTTCAACAGTCCACACTATGACACGAAAACAGCGTTTTCAAATTTATCCACTTTGGAGAGCGTTTTCAGAAAGATACGTTTTCGTTTGCTAAAAACGCGTCTCAGTGTGGACAGAAGGGCAAAACGGAGACAAAAAAACGCATTAGTGTAGACATGGCCTCAGTCATGCACTGCAGCGTATGTGCGCGTCTGAGCTCCAGCAGTCAGCGGGTGCGTTGAGCACAAAACCCCAGAGAGCAGTGCACGTCGGACAGTTAATCAAGGATGTACCGCTGAATCGCGTCTCACTATAGTTAAACGTGATATTTCATTAATCGTGTCTCTATCTAACGACTCTTCTGCTTTTTGTATCAGGTAACGTGTCACAGCGTCAGTACACTGCTTCAATCTTTCGCTTTCACGCTTGCACTTAGTCATTTTAGCGAAAACCTCAGATACTGTTGGTTGGTTCCTGTTGGTTGTGCACCTTTTTTTACCAACAAAATTTGTTGACTCTATTATAACGACACAGATCACTCTGCCTATTCATGCCAGAGTCCCGCTAAAAAAGTGATTGACAGGTGGTAATTTGTGTGTAACTTATCTTTATTTATTTATGATTTGGTTATGGGTAAAACAAAGACCATGCGGGTCAGGTAGTTGAAACGGTAGGCTACAAATAATTAATTCGTTATTAATGAATTATTCATAAATAATTAATTAATCGCCGCCTACGACGACGATGCCATCGTCCATCACGTGGTTTCACATTAGACATCGTACGATGCCAAATTGGTTGACATCGCCCAACCCTAGACCACACCAGAAAAGTTGTCTATATAGATATATAGGCAAGGCAAACATATTTGAGTACAAATTATAGACGTCATATATAGACGTGGTATTTATTTGGTGTTAGTCTAAGAACTGCATGAAAATTATCCTTTATTTGTTGATAATATGCCCCTTTAAGTATCATAATGTGAAAAGTAATAAAAGTTGTTGTGCGTCATACTGTGTTCATTTTGCTTAGAAACTGCAGGCAAACGTACTGTATGTGGTTTTACAAAAATGTAGGCTGAATCACGTTTTTCCAATGAGCCTCTGATGCTAAATGTTTTTTTAGAGAAGGCTACATTTTCTGTGCAGTCTTACATAAGTCAATTTTGCTTATTCTAACTGACCTCCTATGACTTTAAGTTCTGTTATGATTTTTAAGATAGACTCAGACTATCCTTGATGAACGGCATCCTCATGAGCAGGGTGGAGGAGCCGGTGTGCGTGTCAGCCTGAATACAAACAATAACCACCCAAAAGAGGACGCCAGGCTATGTTTTCCCATCTGAGCTCACTGTATCCTGCTTTGCTAAACGCTCAACGTTTCGTAGAAAATTGGCCGGTCGTGCTCTCTCTCCTGCTCTTTGTGGTGAAGGATTTATATGTGGAGAAGGAAGGAAATTCCACTGCATTGATAAGAATCCTGAAACCGTTCGGCCTCAGTTGGCAGCAGCGATAAAGAGCGATGCTAACAGAGCGTAATGACGGATGTTAGCTAGAACCTGAAGCAGACGCTAAACAGGAAAAACAAAAAAACAAGGAGTCATGCTGCCCACGTGTTTACATTCCACATGCGGACCCTAGAGGAGATCTGAACCGATCGAACCTGATGATTCAGACTCAAGTGCACGCTGAGAGAGTTAGTGTGAGAAAGGTCAACCACAAGTTTGAGTGTGCTTAAATACTACTCTTTGGGCGGGTTGTTTGGAGTAGCTCCGCTAGTATTCCCGATTGGCACATTGCAACACGCACAACTGTTTCTCATTGTCAAGTGTAAGACTGTAATCAAGGATGTTTGTTAAAATGTGACCTTCTTTTTCTGTTTTAGATGAGGCCGTGTCACAGGAGGGAAAAGCCGGATCAGCTGAGAAGATTAAAAAGCGTGTGAAGACACCTTATTCGTTGAAAAGATGGCGTCCTTCCACGTGGGTCGTCTCCACAGATACACTAGAAGGAGAGGTGAACAACAATGGGCACAGCCAGCAGACAACGGTGGCAGTAAGTGGAGGCGGTCACCCAAGCGCTGGCCAATCGAAATCCAGCATCGCCGTGTTTCTGGTTGGCGGCGGAACTGCGACTGCCACTCTGACCTCCGACCCTCCAGATATGACCTGCCTGTGAACTCGCATCTCCGCTTTTTCCTCTGAGGATGAGCCCAGATCAGACTTTTTTTTGCTTTCGTGCTCTAGCGGAAAGAAATATGTGAAAGAAAGAAAAGAAAAAAACGTTTTTGGAAAGCAGACTCTTGAAGGGACGTAATTTGGCAAGCACTTAATGTTGTCGGACTTGTTTTGAAGAAATCGCTTTAAACCGAACCCAGCTATGCAGCAACATTGGCATAAAATGCTTCCATTTGTTTTTGTTGTTTCTTTTTTCTTTTCTCAATCAAGTATGGTTGTTCTATTCTTTGTTGCACTTTTATTTTGTACGTAATCTTAATCGTAGATCCTCCGACCATTCAAGACTGGTCTTAAAACGTAAACGACAATGTGTTGATTTAACAATCATAATAGATCGGGCAAAATCGAAATCATGTCTATCTATAAAAGAAAAGGCATCTGAGATGAAGTGGTCTTTAAGACTAGCATCAGTTGACTGCGTCTCTAATACCTTTTAATCCACAGTACATTCATATGTTTTATATTTGTTGTACGTATATGTGTACTCAGTTTTATTTTGTATCATATTTTGAAATGTGCAATAGACTTTAGCTTTGAGGTGCTCCATATGACAATTTAATTTTGCTTTGCAAACTTTGCCGCATTTGTTTCTTTGTTTTTTGTTTTTTTTTTATATATTTTTAAGCGCCACACTTAACAGTGCAAATCCTGTGTCCATTGGACCATCCCGACTGCATTCGCGAAACGTCGTAGAAACGGCAATCCCACACCTTGCCACCAATCCCATCATTCTTCGAAAGGGAAGTAAGAGAAAATCATGGGGTTTCATTTAAAGTACTGGAAGATGAATGGACGACTTCTCATAAGCTTCAAGAAGGACAGTCATTTTATTCTGTTACATTAGACGTCAGGCATCAGCCTGGACTGTTTGCTGGAAATCTTTCTGAAGACACTGAATAATCAAGTCACGCTCAGTGCCGTTTTACCTCTGTGAGAGTGTATGTAAATGTGTATGTATGGGTCTGTTTTTCTGCTTAACAGAGCTCTTCAGACTATCCATGTTACTCTGCGTGCTTCAGAAAATACGCCATGAACAAAATATATACAGTATGTACAGACTGAAGACTCAGAGCTATTTTAGTTTGGTTTTAGCCTCGGAGATAAGCTCAAGTGACATGATATAGTGTACTATAAGAAATCATGATTTTATCCATTTAAGCTGTTATTTTTCTTCTTCATTATTTGTTTTTATGTTTAATTTATGTAGTACCCAGGACCACCGTTTTATGCTCTGGGTTTATTATTCTTATGAAATCCAATCAGTAAGTTGTTTATAATCATGTAAAATCTTATTTGAATGCTTTCAATCAAATACATTGGAAATGCATGTGGTTTTACCCTTCTTTTGCAAGTCAGTTGTGTACAATCTGACTTTTTTTATTTGAATTTGGTGCCACTGTTAAAAAGAACACTAATTTTTTTTTTTTTTGAAATATGCTAATTTTACTAGTCCCCTAGATTTAAACTGTTAAATTTTTACCATTTTTGAATCCATTCAGCAAATTTCCAGGTCTGGCGGAAACACTTTTTAGTTTAGCTTAGCAAAAATCATTGAATCAGATTGGACCATTTTTTTTGACGAGATGCTAATGGTCTAATCCGATTCAATTATTTATGCTAAGCTAAGCTAAAAGGGCCCCCTTTAGACCAGGAGACCGGCTGAATGGATTAAAAAATGTTAAAACTCAACTGTTTAAATCTTGGGGACTAGCGAAATTAGCCTAATTAAAAAAGTGGAGTGTTCCTTTAAGTGCCGCATCCTAGTCATCTACATTTCAGCAGTTGATGTTTTTACCAGCCTCATATTTTTGTGGAAAACTATCGCCACAATCCATTCAAATAATTACATAGTGATGAGGGAAAAACTCCCTCATGTCGCAAGGCCCTGCTCCCATGGAAAAAACGAAGATAGCATGCGTTTAATCAGAGAGCGCTTACCGTGCTGCATTTTCCACAATGAGTGTGAGGATTAACCACCATTTGGCAGAAGCTTGCATTATCTTTGGACTTTGACCACTCCAGACTGGGGGAACTTTCAAGAAGTCATCTGATTTTTCCCCCTCCACTGGCGTTTTCTGTCAGCAAACAAGGCGATACAGTCAAGTTTAGTTTCTCACGCCCTCTCCGAACGAATCGGCGCGTCGGTCTGACTTTTATATATGTTTGTAATATAGGCGGTGTAAATATACTACGCATTTTTATGCACATACTGTATACAGACTCTTCATCTGTTGCTTCGGGACCAAGAACAACGCTAAATAAATCACTGTGAGATTTATCTAAGGATAAACACACAGTAACGTCAGACTGTTTTCAGCGCGATGCGTCAGCGCGAATGCTGGAGTCAAACCGATTACCGCAAACAAATGAAAAATAATAACCTATTAGACAACATTAAAAAAACATCCAGTGCTGATTTGAATAACACGAACAAACGTTTATGATTTAGACCAAAGTGTTGAGGCTGGAATGTGGATGAAGCTTGAGTCACTGGAAGTGAAGTTTGTCCATCTGCTACGTGTTAATAATGCAAAATGTTTACACCAGAGCCATTGTCCAGTTTTACAGCACACTGTTGAATACCAAATCATTTCCCGACGATACTGAAATGCGTAAACATGCCTACATGCCTTGTTTATTCTTGAAGCAGGCCTTGAGAAGTCAGACTTTTTTCAATTCTGTCAAGTTGCAGGGGTGGTTTAACTAAAAGTTCAACTCTGGATTTTAAAACTGAATCCTGGCAAAACCAAACACCCAAAAAAATGACGATTGGCTAACAATGTGTCTCCTTAAAGGAATAGTTTACCCCCAAAAAAGAAAAATTCTTTTAATATTTGCTCATTCCCCACTTGTTTCATACCTATGTGAGTCTCTTTCTTCTGTCGAACACAACATATAAATATTTTAAAGAATGTTGGAAGAATGTTGAAGAATGTTGGAATGTTGGACCATTGACTTACATTGGATTTTTGTTCCTACTATGGATGTCAATGCCTGCTTTCCCCCCAAATTCTTCAGAATATCTTGTTTTGTGTTCAACAAAAATGTAGAAACATTGAGTGAGTAAATGATGAGGATTTTTTTCAATTATATGAGAACTATTCATTTAAAACACAAAGTTGGACTATCAGCTGTATTTTTGGAGTTTATATGAGTGTATGAATGAAGGTTCTGTGTTGACAAGCTGCTCTTTTTCTTTCTGTTTAATTGAAGTTTAGAGTTGAAGCTGAAGTCTTCAATTGGCCCCTGCCTAGACGGATGTTCAAAATAAAAAAAAGCCACTGACATGTTTTCTATTACAGCTTGTAAAGTAAGCACTTTGAGGGAAAAAAAAGAACAAAATGATAACTCATGCTTTTAGTCTACTCAGAAGATGTTTTAAAATGCCATTTAGAAATAAAAGCTTGCTGTACAACCCTGCATTACTCAGTTGATTAAAGATTATATTAATGAAAGCCTGTATATGACGTTTGCTTGTCGTTTGTTTCTCTTTTTCCTGGTAGAAATATAAAAAAGTAGTTGCACTGAAGTTTCAGTTTATAAACTGGCCACATGAGGGTAGTAAAGGCAGCCACAATATCATGACCAAAAGCATGTGCTCCATCCTACACAACAGTTTCAATTCAGATAACAGTGCAAAGAGATTCATAAAGAGATTCATTCAGTGCATTTAGAGAAAAGCTTTACTTTACTTTGCCTTGAATGCAGTGATCATGTGTATTTAATTTACTTTCTGAACACACACGCACACAAATGCATAACATGCTTTTACTTTTCACCATGTTAGCCTACTTACTGCTTAGAAAGAACTCTATCGATCTATCTATCTATCTATCTATCTATCTATCTATCTATCTATCTATC
>CAIGQW010054217.1:4828425-4855454 GCA_903798125.1 Danio choprae | reverse complement strand
CCCCCCACCCACCCACCCCTCCTCCTCCTCCTCGTCCTCCTCCTCCTTTTCAGATGGGCGACACGGTGGCCCAGTGATTAACAATGTCGCCTCACAGCAAGAATGTCTCTGGTTAAAGTCCCTACTAAACCAGTTGATATTTCTGTGCGGAGTTTGCTTGTTCTCCCCGTGCTCGCGTGGGTTTTCACCGGGTTCTCCGGTTTCCTCCCACAGTCCAAAAACACGCAACTTAAGTAAATTGAACACACCAAATCGATACCACAGCCAAGCTCTTAATAAGTATACATCTCTTTTTAGCCATTCTTCTAGCCAGAAATAAGTCGGGGGAGTTCATTGAGATCTACCTGAGCTCAAGCTCCCCTCTCGCCCTGCAAACGGGCTCTCTCCCGGGACAGCATGCCAAACAAGCTTTATTATCAATCATCAGCTAAGTGTGAACTCTTGAAATGCATATGGGACATTCTACCAGAAACGTACATTTTCACTTATAAAAAATGTGAGCTTAAAGGCCTGACCTTTAAGCTTGTCCTCCTCGAAAAATCACACAAAACAAGCATAAAGTCATACAATTCAATGATAGAACTAATCCTTGATCACTGTCAGCTTCTCCTCCATCAAATGATGTCACTTCCGAGTCATAGCCTTAAAGGTGTATTGCACACATTTTATGTTAATTTAATGCAAATGTGACAGGACTGACAGAAACATGGGGACAATTGTAAATGTATTTGTATTATATATCTGTAGTATTTATTTGTAGAATTTATTTATAATTTCATGTTTTTAATCAATTGATGTGAATGATAACTTTTTTAATAATATTTAGAGGCAACATAAATTCTATCAATCTAGCACTGCCTGAAATATACTACCATGCCTTAAATATTCATTCATTCATTCATTTTCTTTTCGGCTTAGTCCCTTTATTAATCTGGGGTCGCCACAGCGGAATGAACCACCAACTTATCCAGCATATGTTTTACGCAGCGGATGCCCTTCCAGCTGCAACCCATCTCTGGGAAACATCCATACACACCCATTCACACTCATACACTACGGACAATTTAGCTTACCCAATTCACCTATACCGCATGTCTTTAGACTTGTGGGGGAAACAATAGCACCCGGAGGAAACCCACGCCAACACAGGGAGAACATGCAAACTCCACACAGAAACGCCAACTGACCCAGCCGAGGCTCGAACCAGCGACCTTCGTGCTGTAAGGCGAACGTGCTACCCACTGCGTATATATATTATACAAAAATAATATATAACATATCATTTATAATTTCAAAACTAAACAGAAGTAATATGATAACGTTTATTTTTTATGAATGCTGCTGACCATTTAAGGAAATGAATGAGCATATTACTATTCTCCTTTTTAAATTTGTACATATTTGATCGCTCTGCAGTGTCTTGCTGATATAACTTTTTCTGTCAGGTTAAAAGAAGTTCAGATTTCCGAATGTCCTGTGTTCTTTCCCATTGTTCCGCACTGTGCCCTACCTTTTTTTCTTTCTTTTTTTTACTCTAGAACAGGTTCTCTATGAATGGCCTCTTATTGAATAGATAGACAATTACATATTTTTCTTTCGAGATGGCAAAATAAACCTCATCACCTCATTTAATGGAGCAATTTGTAAAGTTCAAAATAGAGACATGCTGTTGAGCTGCCACACAGAACACCCTAGAAACATGCCAACAATACCTTTGCAGCACCAAGACAAGTCACATCAACAGGTTTTGCATGGGCAAACACCACTCACATTTCCTTCAGAAGAAACTTAGTCATGGTTAAAAAAAAAGGCACGCTTTCATTTGGACCACCTACAACTGGACCTAGATTTGGATTGATATGCGTGGAATGTGTGTGCCATCAGAGCCCTCCGTTTATGAAGATAAATGTGTACACGTGCATTCCTTTCCCAGCACGCAGAAAGAGGTTCACCTACATTAAGCAATCATAGTGATTTTCTGACTTGAGAAGTGTTTTTTTCAGGCCAGAAATATATGCTGTGGGATACATCTGCGCTGTCGCCAGGGGGATTTTCATTAGTAAGCTTTACAACACCGCGTACCTGCGAAAGAAAAGTGTTAACCTTTAACAAGTGCAATCCATTTGTAACCGTGTGCACATTCGGCCCACAAACCTCAGCGGCCCTGCCAGCTTTGTTACTTTTTAACAAGAAAGTTCTTTTTGTCATGATAATCCCCTTCTGCACTGACAGGCTAAAAATCTGAACTATTTTCCAACAGTGGTGTTCAGTGTTCTCAAAGCCTGTGGTAAGGTTTGGCTCTGCCTCAGTAACAGGCCTTGTGTTCTCCAGTGCCGGCGAAAGAGAGACAGGTGAATACAGAATAACAGCCCGTCCAAGGGGAATTCACGACTTGTATTCCCTTCTGTATGGCGCTGATAAGGTTACAGAAAAGCTTAGCTGGCAGATTATTCAGACAGTGCTCAGCTCTCAACTGAGGACCTAAAACTGCCTTCTGTCAGGGTTTTAATGTACGGTTCCCAACCAAACCCAACTCCTCCAGCCACATTATCAACAGAAAAATATGCTTAAATATCAACAGGGTTTTTATTAGTTTTTGCAGGGTGTGTGTCAATCGTTTATTCTCATGTAGTGTGTCATGGTTCACAACAACCAATATCATGTCTGCAACGCTTCATGAGATAATCACAGAGTCTAGCATGTTTGTTTTTTTTCTCCATCCTCCACGACGAGTTCAGTCACATGGGTGACACTGACCAATAGGAGCGCATAACTTCTTCTGTACACAGCTTGTACTAGAATTACAACCTAAACTAATAAATTCCTATCAGACAATTACATTTATAATCTATGCGGCTTGGGCAGCACGGTGGCACAGTGGGTAGCACAATCGCCTCACAGCAAGAAGGTCGCTGGTTTGAGCCCGGGCTGGGTCAGTTGGCATTTCTGTGTGGAGTTTGCATGTTCTCCCCGTGTTCGCGTGTAAATTGTCTGTAGTGTATGAGTGTGAACAAGTGTGTAAGGATGTTTCCCAGTGATGGGTTGCAGCTGAAAGGGAATCCGCTGCGTAAAACATATGCTGGATAAGTTGGTGGTTCATTCCGCTGTGGCGACCCCAGATTAATAAAGGAAATAAGCCGAAAAGAAAATGAATGAAGGAATCTATGCGGCTTCTTGATGACAGAATGCAGGTTGTAGATGTCAGGCGATGATTGATTGCAAAGCAAGGTTTAGTCTGGGATATTCACTAGGATTTCACATAATCTGACACTCTGACTCTCGTAACCGACAGCATAAATCGTGTAATCTGAATGGGCTTTAGGCTACAATATTATCAAGAATGATGGATTGGAGATAATTTAATAGTTTACTTTGAAATACTTCTGCATATTAAGCCTTTTTTTAATGGTGGGGCCAACAAACATACAACTACATGGTATTTTTCAAAATATTTTAAGTTACAAGTCCATTCTAAATGTAAATATTGTTATTTCATTGCTTTTTACTTGACTTTATTTACATGAATCCAAAAGTAATCAGATTACATTACTTTCATATCGTCGTAGTTGGATTACTTTTCTGTTTTTTTGATGACGGAATTTGTAACTGTAACAGTAGATTTTTAAAGTAACCCTGTGTAATTTTACAAATACATTTCAGGACCTTCACTAGGAGCAACAACTAGCATTTATTTTGAGTCTTAGGACTAGAGTTTTCGTCCGGAAATGCAAATTTGAAGACTATTGAATATAACTGGGGTTTTCCCATCTGTCTTTTTTTTTTTTGTGTGTGACATCTGTCACAGTTGATCTGTTGTAAAGGTGGTTTGTGTCCTTTTTTCCACCACAATTTTTGCATATTTTTGCACTTTATTTCATGCTCTACTAAACTCCAGTGACTTTGCTCATGAGTTTCCACTGACTGACTGGGGTTACATCACACACCCAGGGCCTCCACTCATGACCTGTGCTTCAAAGCGAGTCCAAACACAGCGCCCCTGTGTTTATAAAGAGCCCTTTGTTTCTGTGTTAATCTACTCTGAGCGTAGGCCCTACTGTAACTTCAGCCATCTCTCACACACACCTATAACAAATACAGCCACACTCATGCTTCCCTTCACCAATGTTACTATTTTTTTTCTGTTCACATTTCAGTTACCTGTATCCATGGTATTTCAAAGAATGTTATCACCATGATACCTTACGCAGTAGAAATATTCATCCTCGACCTGTGGCTTTCCAGAAGTTGATGACAAAAGCAATAAAAATTTATTTATACTCATTCACAAAATAAATACATGCATACATGCATACATACACATAAATGCATAGTTAAATAAAAGAAACTACAGACTGGCTGCGACTCTCTAGGTTATCATCATCCAAGCAGCCAACTGTGTTCATCCACTGTCGAATGCTGTAATGTATATCAAAATATTAGAAATATGTTTAAAAATCATTGTTGAAAAAATTATATTTCGTTTAAAGTATAATAATAATAATTTTAAATTATTAGATAAAAAACACTGTTAAAGGTAATGCAGTTTTTCTCAATTGCTTTGACACATTTTTCGAAATAGTCTTAACATTCTCTAAACTGTGAGTGCAAATCTCAAAACTGTTTGCAGGAACTTCAGAACTTTATTGCATGTCTGCAAAATGTATTCATGCTTCAGAAGCTAGTTATTGTTTTAGTAATTGGACCAAGGCCACCAAAAGTGTATTTGTCATCGTGTGAGCCACGCTGCTTAAAATGATTAGTCGCTTTTTTTACCATGTCAACCATGGTAATTAGGGTTTAAAAAAATCTAATATTTGTTGAGAAGACTGAATAGTACATACATAGAAGAAAAAAAATATATGAAAATATATATATATATATACACACACACTACCAAATATACCAAATACTACCATACTTGATTTATAAATAGAAAATGCAAATTGTATTGCAACTAGAGGTCATTTACCAATTTAGCAGACATTATAAACAATGTCACTAACAGATATTTATGGGGTAAACGTGCGTATACAAACGTTAATAATAACTGAATAAACAGTTTTGAGTGTAATGGCTTACACGATGAAAAATGATTAAGTTGTGAAGAGTTTGACAGTTTAAAGTTTTGATCAACAAGCCATATGCAATTAGTTTTTGTCCAAACTACAGACTATTGTACTTACTGTTTGCACATATGTGCCAAAGCATTTGCAGTTTGCTTAAATCAATAAAAAAAGACAATCTGAAGTGAACAATAAGCTAATTGTTCAGAGATGTAAACTTATTGTTTTGAAAAATAAAAAAATCCAAAGCAATTGAGGAAAAACTGTCAAATAAACACATTTTCATTGTGTACAAGGGAGTCCTAAATTCACTTGTGTGATTGAAATGAGTGGTTTATACATGGAAGATTTAGCCAGGGTTGCCTACACTGAGTAAGGGCTGCTCTTTTGTGTGTCAAGCAACAGAGACAATTAATCCCTGTGTGAGATTTGCAAAAAACATGAGTCAAACCACACAGTCCATCATCAATGGCGAATTCGTGGCCCAAACTTCTAAATTAGACTGACAAACTGCTTGTGTATCTGTAAATGCGTGTGAAAGCGAGCATCACACGAGTCGCGTCTGTCCTGACAGATGCTCCCCTCCTCAGCAGAGAATCCCCCTGTGCAGCGCGTCCACAGCTGCTGAACAGAGCCGTGTTTGTGTGTAGCCGCTGGAAATCTTAAACTGCTGGGAAGGAGGAAGTGATCCTGGCAGTTGGCTGCGGCTCTGAGAGCGAGTCAGTCCTGAGCTCAACACAACAGAATCAGTCATGGAGACGAACTGCTGTAGAGCAGCACAGCTGAAAGGCCTAACACGCACACACACATACATACACAGGAGTCAGAAAAAGAGATGAACTGTTTGTTGTCTATATCAAAACAGTTGGAAAACAGTCAGATTGAGCCATCGCAGAATCAAAATATTGTAGGACTGCAGGACTGGCCATAAAGATATAGCTTTTTTTGTGTGTGAGACACCAGAAACAAAATGGACAGCATGTACACATGTGCACTGTAAAAAGCAATTAGTCAATGGGTTTACTGACTTTTTAAAAGTAAAATCCACTTGCTGCATTTAAGGCAACAGGGTTACTCACTTATTTAAAGTAAAGTAGCTAATCACTTTTTACAGTGTGTAAACAAAGTAAAAGAAATGAGTGTGTATGGATACTGGGTTGCAGCTGGAAGGGCATCAACTGTGTAAAACATATGCTGGAATAGTTGGTGGCTCATTCTGCTGTAGCGACCTCTGAAATATAGACTAAGCCGAAGGAAAATGAATGAATGTTTTCGAATTTGAAAAGTGATCAAATTACTCAAACCACGTTTACACACAGGTTTAAACAGGATCCAAAGCATTTTCAAATTCGAAAAAGTGATTGTAATACTCAAACCACACTGACAAAAAGGATTCAAACTACTAAGGATTCAAAATACAAATTTTTTTTACGTTAAGTGGTTGTAAACAATTTATTTGGGCTGAATTTAAACAAACAAATTCAGTTCAGAACATTAGCAAAATTTAATTTGTTTGTTTAAATTCAACTCATATAAATTGTTTGCAACAGTTTTGCAGATAACATTTTTTTTTAGTGCACATTGATAAATAGATTCACTTACTCACAGGTGTAAACGGGGTCCAAAATGTAGTGGAATTTGAAGAGTGATCACATTGCTTGAACTACATTCATTAGTGAACAACACTTTATAAACAGATGTGGACTGGATTCAAAATGTTTTTGTATTGGAAAAGTGATCGCATTACTCAAACCACATTCATAAATTGATTCTTTACTCACATGTGTAAATGGGGTCCAAAACGATTTCAAATTGGAAGAGTTATCACATTATTTAAACTACATTCATGAATGAATGGCACTTTTATAAACATGTGTAAACAGGATTTCAAACTTTAGTGAATTACTTAAGAAAGTGATTAAATTATTCAAACCACTTTCATAAATAGACACTTTACACACAGGTGTAAACAGGATCCAAAACGTTTTCAGATTGGAAAAAGTGATCGCATTACTTAAACCACATTCATAAATGGATTCTTTCCTCACAGCGGCCTAAATGTAATCGAATTTGAAAGGTTATCACATTTCTTGATCTACAATCATGAGTGAACCAAACTTTATAAAGAGGTGTGGACAGGATTCAAAATGTTTTTGTATTGGAAAAGTGATCGCATTACTCAAACCACATTCATAAATTGATTCTTTACTCACAGGTGTAAACGAGATCCAAAATGTAGTTGAATTTGAAAAGTGATCACATTACTTGAACTACATTCATAAAGGAACAAGACTTTATAAAGAGGTGTAAACAGAAACCATTATTGAACTACATTGTTAAATAGATACTTTAAACACGTGTAAAATGGAAGAGTGATCAAATTACTTGAATCAGATGAATAAATGCAGACCGCTTTGAAAAATATATAGAATATAACTCAAACCATGTTTGTCAAATGGATACGTCGATGCATTCTTTTTTTAAAGTGGATTTTTTTTATGCTTTCTTAATTGGTTTCGATTTTTTGGTTGAATCTACATAAGGCAGATGTTTATACCAAGTGTAAATGAGCCCATGTGATGCCGAGTAATCTGAATGGCACATAATTACAGGGCACTCGGTCACCATTCACTTCAGCACACACAGGAAAAGAGGAAGCCTGCAGAGAGCCTGAAAGAGAGAACGAGGTAGAAAAAGCAGAAGCGTATTAAAGGAGTAGGCAGCGACGAAGAGGAGGAGAAAAAAAAAGAGATGAAGAAAAGAGGGATCAGGATGAGTGTGAGGAAACCAGCAGAACAATAGCGGGAGAGCAGAAAAAGAACGATGGAACAAAGAAGCACATGCACGGATTAATTAAACAAAGAAAGAAAGGAATTTAGAGGAATAAATGCAGGGAGGGTAGGAGAGGTACGCTGTGCTCCTCCGGCTCGGCTCGTGGAGGTTCACAGGCCATGAAGTTAATTATGAAGAGAAACTTTATCCTTCTGCCTCGTTCAGCCACAGCTCACTTTCTCTCATTCTTTTGCTCTGTTCTTTGTTTAAATATTTCATTCAACTCGTCTGATACCTTTCCACCATATATTATAAATCTGCATGAAAACAGCTGATGACTTTCTTTCTTTGTAGGCATTCTTGCTTTTAATAAGTGGCTTTTTTTATTTGAAATGCCTTTCCTTTCAACTGTCATCGCCAAGGTGACTAATGTTTTAATCGACAGATGCACACACAGAGGGTTTAAAAGCTGGATGCTACTTTTTTCTTCATTCTTTTTTTTTAAGTTTCACTTGTCACATGTCACATCAAAAGTGTTGTTTGCATGTTCTTCCCGTGTTTGCGTGGGTTTCCTCCAGGTGCTCTGGTTTCCCCGACAAGTCCAAAGACATGCGCTATAGGTGAATTGGGTAAGCTAATTTGTCCATAGTGTATGTTTGTGAATGAGTGTGTATGGGTGTTTCCCAGTGATGGGTTGGAGCTGGAAGGGCATCCGCTGCGTAAAACACAGTGTGGAATGAACCGCCAACTTATCCAGCATATGTTTTAAGCAGCAGATGCCCTTCCAGCTGCAAACCTTTACTGGTAAACACCCATACACTCTCATTCACACACATACACTATGGACAATTTAGCTTACCCAATTCACTTATAGCGCATGTCATTTGTCACCTCAGGTGCCGATTATGTGCTTTATTCAGTGGTAAATGTTACCAATGTGAGTTTGAATACCATTTTACATTACATTTATTTTCACACTTAAAAAAAGTGCCAGCAGATAGTTTACATCAGATCTTGAAATTAAGGTAACTAGCAAACATTTAGTTTGCTAACAACATACCAACAACAATGGTCACTTAACATGTGCTTTTAATAATGTTGTTAAGGAAGGGATAAAGTGCATCCAGGTGGTTGTTATCATGGAATAATACCTAACAGACTTATTGATAGCCTGCAAAAACAACCACCTAGATGCACTTTATCCCACTTATTACATGACTTCTTGCCAGAAAACTTAAAAAAAGACACAAAACATTGTTCAGAGACATTTTTTTTTATTATTCCTTTAACTAAAGGCAAAGCTGACATAAATGAGAATGGCTGAATGGAGCGTACACTAAGCATACACATAGGGTATTATTCAGTCACAAGATGGAACCAACCATGGAGGGCTGTATGTTGCATAAGACGAAAGGAGTTAATTCTGCAAATAACAACATCCTGAATGTACTTAGTCCTGCTTGTTACATGGCTACTTCCCACAAAACATACAAATTAAAGACAAAACATTGATCTGAGCCGTAATAGTTCATTATGCTTCAATTAAAGGCAAAGCTGACAGAAACGAAACTGGCTGAATGGAGCTGGTGAAGCATACGCTAACCTACTTATTATTTAGTCATAAGATGGTGCCAAACAGTCAAACACAGCAACAGAAACAGACAAGTATATGTAAGTGAACATATTCACTGATGGTCAAGATTATTCCAAGAACCATCTGTTATTGAACCTGTGTTATTCAGTGGTTGTTATCTCAGAATAACACACCCTGGAATGTCGCGACTGACCAATCAGAATCAAGTAATCCAGACAGCCATGTAATAATGAGGTTTAATAACTATGAATTGAATTGAACATTTGGTTGGGAGTTTAGTGACAGCCACATTTCCTGTCGATACGGTGTAAATGTGAAAGCAAATCAAAACTGCTTAATTTTTTTAATCAACTTAACATGTCAAAAAACTTATTCGGATTTTATTAACAGTAATTGTTTATTAATGTAAACATGTATTTAATGGTTTGACTGTTGTGTTCACATAGTTGCAGTGCACCACACATGAAAAATGTGATAAACAAAATACATTCTCTCTAATTGAGGAAATGAGACAACAGGAGAGGATCTGTGAATGACATTAAGACGACACAGCTGATGCCATATATGTCACATGACCCTGATGGCAGTAATAACATAGCAGATATAATATGTCCAAACGTGTTAGTAAACTATTTTAACAGCTGTGAAGTTTTAAAGCAACATTAGCACAGGCTATGAACTGTCATTCCTGATGCAGTGCAGTAACATTTATTTGGAAAGCCATTTTTTGTACTATTGCCTGCAAGCATGTAAGAGCAAAGGCTTGGCTTTAATCGCACCATCTTGAATGTATGTACACTTGTGTGTGTTGTCAGCTGACGTTAAGTATTTGTTTGAGGGGAGTGTGAATAGGGATGTATGTCTTTTATGTGTCGAGAGACAGAGCCTCAGGCAGTACAGAGTCAGAAAAAGAGGAGTCAACTGCTTGTCCCCATTTGTGTTCATGGCCAATGGAAAGTGTGTCAATGTGTGTGTCTCACTGATGAACGGGTCTGCTAATTAATGGTTTGCATGAAAACATATTATCCATTAATCATGGGTGAATTTTGACACCAGTTTTGAAAAACAGGAGAATTTTTTTTTTTTTATGAAAGCGAGGTTGCATTTAAAGGGATAGTTCACACAAAAGTGAAAACTCTCATGATTTATGAACCTAATACTTTTTTCAAACCTTCAAACCTGTTTCTTTCTTTTGTAAAACACAAAAATATACATATTTTGATGAAAGCTGGAAACTGGTATCCATTGACTTCCATAGTATTTGTTTTTGCTACTGTGGAAGTCAATGGTTATGTGTTTTCAGCTTTCTTCAAAGTATCTTCTTTTGTATTCAATATAATTGTTTTCTATTCTTTTTAGGTGACTTTCATTTATTTTTAGGTGAACTATTCCTTTAATATCCCAATGCACGTCACTGGAAAAGACCACGTTCCCTTGTTAAACTACTTTTGATTGGTTGTGTTTTGACAGCTAATGCCTCGGGCTGTTTCCAGTGCAAAAGATTTTTTATTATTTCTGTACTGCGTTGTGCAGTTTTGGCTCACAGCATTGAGTGGCTGAGAGAAGGCTGAGGGAAAGATTGCTTTTCCATACCTCCTCAACATAAGATCACTCCTCAACGCTGCCAGATATCTAAATAAGGCCTTCGCTGTCCAGTAATAAATTCCCATACGCCGTTCTGAGTGAAAGTTTGTGAACTTGCTAGCGCAGGCATGTTGAGTGTATTGTGTGTAGAACGATCTGGAGTTGTTTATGGTGTAAACCCACAGGCTGAATCTCTGGTGTCGTGCTGTTAACAGCAGTGGGAGTCTGCATTTGCCCAGCGGGAGGGACATAGACAAGCCCTGATCCAGCGATTTAACAAACAAATGTTTCAGTTTGTAAGTCTGTGTGTATGTATGTTATTATGCCCTCTGGAGCATAAAATAAAACTATATTTGCAATAGACATACACCGATATTCAATAATTTAGCGATAAAGTATATCCAGGAGGTTGTTATCGCAGAATAAAGCCCAACAGACTTATCGGCAGCCAAATGTAAAGCGGAGGGCTGTTGTATAAGTCTGAAGGGCTTTTTTCTGCAACAACAACCATCCTGGATGTACTTTTTCCCATTTATTACACAGATACTTGCCACAAAACATAAAAATTAGATACAAAAGCTTAATAATTCTTTATTTAAATACAAAGCTGACAGAAATGAAAACAGCTGATGGAGTATACACTAACTTGCACATTATTCAGTCACAAGATGGCGCCAAACAGTCAAAAACGCAAAGCTGACAGAAACTAAAGTGGCTGGATAAAGCATAGACGAACCTACGTATCAGTCATTCACAAGACGGCGCCAAACAGTCAAAAACTATTTAAAAAAATGTGGCGTGACAGACCAGCAGATGCATATGAACGTGGATGTAAGTATATGGATTTAAACGTATTCACTGATGGTCAAGGTGATTCCTGGATGAGCCTGTGTTATTTAGCGGTTGTTATCTCGGAATAACATATCTTAGAATGTCATGACTGACCAATCAGAATCGAGTCTTCCAGACAGCTGTGTATTAAGTAGTGATAATGAACATGCACAATATTGGGTAACACTTTGCTTGTCATGAATATGAATGAAATTTTAACGCATGCTTATGACAGTTGTGATTAAGGGTAATTCGATCAGTTATGTCATTTTAAATGCAAAGGTGACACTGTTTGAGATGACAACTTGACATAACCAAAGACATCACAACCTGTCTTTGTCTTTGTCATGACAACTTGACATTACCAAGACAACATAACTTAGTCATAAATCTGCCATAAACATGACTGCCATGAAGCCATTATAAAATGTATCCACTTCAAAATAACCTTTTTCTCAACTATATTTACACTGTAAAAAAGGTTGTGTTGTTTTAACTTATTTTAATAAGTTAATCAGGTTTCAACAATTTTTTTTTAATTCATACAAAGTTTAACTTAATATTTTAGTCAGTTTGATTGATTGTAAGTTAGAAACGATATCTAGATAACTAGAAAAGTTCATTTCATTCAATATTTTGTTACAGTGTAGGAAATGTACAAGTAAAAAAAGTACAATATTTTATTTTGGAATGTAAAAGTCAAAGTTTCCTAAAATGAATATAGTCTAATAAAGTACAGATGCTTAAAATATGTACTTAAGTACAGCCGTGAATTAAAAACCCTTAGTTACTGTCCTTCACTGAAATTAACATTATACCAGTTACATCAAAATGCCAGTAGGTGGCGTTGACAAAAAATGACATTTATCGTTCAGTCATTGTTTTGGTTACTATTCAAGTTTTTATGTAACTTCTAAGTTACATTTTGGTCAAATATCGCAACAGTACAAACAAACACCTGGAATCCCAGTCATGATTTTAATACCAAAAAATTGCAACCAGATTTTTTCATGCAGCCCTAATGTTCAATGCTCATTAGCGTTTGTGTTTGTACTCATACTCTCTGTGATTATACGCCTGTAGATGATTTGAGTGCATGATAAGTAAGGCCATGTTGTGTACACTCTCACAGCTGAATAATTCCCATAACACTCTAGGCTGACGTGGACTACTGATTAATGCGAATGAGGTGTTTTCTGCTTTTGTGTTAGTCACTACAAAGTACTTTCTTTTACAAAATGATAACATTGCATGAGCTTTGACACACATTTAAGGAATGTTCATGTTTTCCACTATAAGGGTTATTAGGGTGTCTGAGGCAGGTTTCAAATGGCTTTCTATAATTTTTTAGTTTTACAGCTCTTTCGGATGAGATTGACCTTTAAACCCATACTGCATCTACTTATTTCATTAGTATGTGGTATGTATGTTCATTGTAAACAGAACACATTTTCTGTACTCTTTGAACATTAATGATTTACTACAATTGCCAGTATGAGGATGATAATAATACAAGGCACAGAATATAATATGCAAAGAATGAAGATGATGAATTACCACAAGTAAATCCAGTTTAATGAATTACCAAAATGAACATAGACCGCTGAGTTATCATCCAATTTGATGAATTACCAAAAGCCAATGCAGACTGGTGAATTATAAAAGTGAATCCTGATTAATGAATTACCGAAAGTGGTTTCAGTTTTGCTGAATTAATATAGACAACAGCGTAGCACAAAGTTTTGTGAAACATTTATTGCATAATGTGTCCAGTTTACCATAAGATATTTTGTTGCATACAGATATAGTTCCTATCTTTTTTCGTCTTCAGCCGTGGCTTGATTCGCTTCAAAATATATCAGAAAATCTAATGTCGCAATATTTTTTCCCCTTAAATTGGGATGCTTAAAAATATATGCAAAATAGATGATTTTTATTATCTTTGACATCTCATCTTTAACGTATGTGCATTCTGAGTTCTGTCAAAATAAGTGTGTGTGTAGAGTCTGTTTTCTCAGGTTGTAGTGTTTGCGGTTATCATACTGTTGAGCAAAAGACACTCGACTCTACGCCCTGCGCGCTTCTCCGTGCTTGTCTTTGGCAACAGCAGCTGTATTTTTGCATTTAGGAAGGAAGTTCACAAAGTACAGCAAGAACCAAGTTCAAGTGTAAAGATGAGCATTAAGCGGTTTGTTTGCAGGATGAAATCCTAATTTAGATTCACCATCCCCCGACTTTTTCCCTATGTGTGTGTGTCTGTGTTTGTATGTATGTGCGTGTATGGGGTGATCTCTCCTGTCAGGGGTCTTTTAGTGACATTGTGCATGAATGAATTTAAAGGGCAGGCTAAACAACCCATTGATATGGCCATAAAACATGAGGGGCATTGTGATCTTTTTTTCTGGTCTACTGACAGCAAACAAAATGTATATATTTACAGAAGACACCAACTAAAATGTAAGTCTTTGTAACAATCAGTCAAACTAGAATCTTTAGATGACAATTTAAGGATCACAGTGCAGCATCAAAATACACACAAAAAAGGGTAGTTGACTTAAAAAGTGAGTAAATCCCTTGCTTTAAAATTGTCAAGTATATGAACCGTGTACAAATTACTCCACGTTACAGTGGGTTTATTCATTTTTAAAGGTCAACCTGTTGCTTTTAAGGTAATGGGGTTAAAGTAAACCACTAGGTTTCATCCATTTGCTAATAAAAGTTTTTAATCAATTAAAAATTTCAAGCATTTTAGTATGATGATTTATTCTTTTACATAAATTTGAAAAACTACTGTTCAGAATAATTTTATTTTTGACGAAATATAGCTGTTACACTGTATGATGGATGGCTTTTTTCCCCCCTCCCATATTTTAAACATTTTACTTTCACAGAAGTTATTAGTAGACACTTCACTTACAGTACATTTAATATTCTTCCTTTTGTATATGTATATCAGAATTTCTTTCAATTTGATGTGGACAACAAAACGGGTGTTGTCTTTAGCCCATATATTTGTGTATTTGGGTATTTATTTACATTTCTATGTATATGTCCCTGTTTCAGTTACTTTATTTTCATATCATATGCATGGATAATATGCAAACTTGTTTAGGAAACATTATTGCTTCCTGTTATTTTGGTTTTGTTGGCTAACTCAGACCCCCAAAAAAATATGTTTCACATGTAGTGTTCCAGAAACCACAAAACATCCTTAAAGCGATAGTTCACTCAAAAATTAAAAAACAAATACCTCATCATTGACTCTCGCTCATGTGGTTTTAAACCATTATGAGTTTCTTTCTTCTGGTGAACACAAAAGAAGATATTTTGAAGAATGCTGGTTTTTGGGACCTATGAACTTCCATAGAAGGAAAAAAAAAAATACTATGGAGTTCCCATCAACCATCCCTTTTTAAGAATAATTTGTGTTCAACAGAAGAAACAAGTTTAAACAAGTGAAGGTTGAGTAATGAGGACAGAATTTTCTTTTTTTTGTTTTGTTTGAACTGCCTCTTTAATAAACTTCTGATAAAATCCTTTGAATCACCTGCACTATTCTGTTTACACCAGTAACGATTACAGTTCCCAATGAAGTTACCATCCAGCTAAATGGCAAGTTAACCCCTAATTTGGTTCTTGCAGAGTGTTTATTTTGGACAAGGGCCAAAAGACCCCCATCAGTTGTGATGATCAAAATGCATTGTTGTTGTCTCATGTCTGACGGTCTCATGTGTGTGTGTCTCCCACAGACCCCCAGCGCCTGGGCCGATGAATGCGGAGAGAAGAAGAGAGGCTGTCACAAGCGCTCAGCCTCCTGCGGCAGCACTGACCAGCTAAAAGAGGTCAGGACGCGTTTAGGGCCTGATCTCCTCTCCTCCCCCGGGCTTTGTTCCATTCAGCGTGGAGCAGGGCCGGGACTGGACCCCCTCGTTGTCTTTCTTTCCCCCTCGTGTGAGATTGTGGACGAGGAGACAGGGCAGCAACAGGCTGTTGGGGGTGATGGGGAAGGGAAGATTGAAGCTGTGTCATTATCATATTATTGGCAGGCTCTAGCCAAGCAGTGTCACCTCGCATTACACCCTCCCTTCCTCCTGTTTGTGTGAGCAACCTTCCTTCCTTCCCTTTGTGTGTCTCCGCTGTGCCCCTTGAGCTTCAGGCTTTCGCAGGTATCAGGGCATGCTTTATCTTCCTGCCACCTGTTATCTCAACTGCCATCTCTCAACACTCGGTCAACTCTAAACTCTAGTGTGTGTTCTGGTGCTCCGCTTCACAGTTAATCATTTTCTATACAGTCAGCAGGTCTTATGTGGACTCACACATGCTGTGGCCAAATCTGAATGTGCTGTCTACCTAGAGCACGTTTATAGAGAGCAGGGTTCCCACGGGTCATGAAATTTCTGCAATATCGGAGAATTTCAAAAGGTCTAGTTAGATGTTATGGTTAGGCTGTTTTTCAGCTTCTTTTATTCATGTTTATCAACTGCCGATCATTCAAGTTAAATGTAGTCACTAGACTTTACCTCTTAATTATGGGACTGTTTACTCAACAACTTTTTTCAGCAAACTCATTCATTCATTCATTTCCTTTTCGGCTTATTAATCAGGGGTCGCCACAGCGGAATGAACCACCAACTTATCCAGCATATTTTTTACGCAGCGGATGCATTTCCAGCCGCGACATCACTGCAGACTCATCACTGGGAAACACCTATACACTCTTATTCACACACATACACTACGGACCATTTAGCTTACCCAATTCACCTATAACGCATGTCTTTTGATTGTGGGGGAAACCGGAGCACCCGGAGGAAACCCACACCAACACGGGGAGAACATGCAAACTCCACACAGAAATGCCAACTGACCCAGACGAGGCTCAAACCAGTGACCATCTTGCTGTGAGACGACATCGCTACCCACTGTGTCACTTCACCGGCCAAATATGGGAAACATTTTATGCATTTTGCCCGTTCATTTACATGACAATGGCGCTTTTTTAAAACATTTTTATTGAACATTTTAGATTTTGAACTATATACAACAAAACCCAAGATCCACCCAACAGAAAGGTAAAATATAATAAAAGCAATAATAGTTACAAAATCAGGATTAAAACATATCTCATATTTGACCAAAATTGTACAGTTTTCTTACTGGCGACATTGCTCAAGTGTTTGCTAAGTGTGGGTTTACTTCACATTTTAACCAACAGTGGAGACGATTCTTACAAACAGCAAAGCTTCTACAGCACCAAGCTTCCAACAGCACTTCGTCACATCCCTTACACAGATATTGTTTACTTAAAGGTGATAACACCTGCAAAATGATATTCAAGCCAAAACCACTTTATTATTATGCAAAGCACAACAGCAGCCTGTTTTTCCCTTTAATATAGGTCATGGAAATTCAACTTTTTAATCAGTGAAAGTCAGGAAATGTGATACTTAGCTTAGAGTGGGAACCTTTGGAGTTGAGGACAAAAAAGTACATCCACTGTAACTGTGGTTAACAAAGATTACATAGTTATGTATTACCATTTCATTGGTAATAGCCTATTTCTAAAGCAAAAGTTAGTGTAACTGAGACTTTCATTAGAACGATTTGTTCAAAACACAGATTTGTTCAGTTAAGAAATATTGCTTCATTGCTCTGAGGTTTTCCGGTTAATTTGCTCATCCTTAGGCCATTCAAGATGTAGGTAACTTTTGTGGTTTCTTCAGTAGAACATTAAACAATATTTTAAGCTGAAACCACCTTGATGATTCGTAAAATGCAAATCAAGTACAAGCACTTTGAGATAAACAAACAGAAAACAACATTAATATTTATGGCTTTTGATAAGGCATGGAGGTGTAACGGAACAAAACGGTTGATCTGTGCAAGAAACTGATTATTTACAAAAAATTTTGGTTTATTCCACACCCAAGGCAGTAAGATCTGAGAGAATTCACAACAATCTGGACTTGCGAGCTTCTTGTCACATAATGATGTACTTCAAACTTTGGAAATCTTTTAATTGCGATCTTATACAAAAATATTTCCGCTGCAGCATCCAGTATATACACAGGTATAATTTTATGGAAAATTATACAACACAGCTGTCCTCCCTCTTAGTTTTAAGCAGATGGTGAGTTTGCACCCACAATACACATCAGGAAACTCGGAGTGAACAAGTTCAGGACCATTTGCCAAGGCTGTGTCCAATCGGAGGCCCTTCATGTTGCGAGATCCATTTCAAGTGAAACAAAGCAAAGGCCTCTATAGTTTATAGAAATTATAGGTGAACTGCCTATTCCAGCATAGAAAAGATGGTAACCCAGAAAGCACTGAGACAAGCCCATTAAAAGGGGAAATCATATAAAATCATTGACTGAATAAAGGAAAATATAGATTTTATAAAAATTTATTACTGAAAGAAAATGTATTTGTACCATTACATTGAACAATATTAACCAACTTTTTGCAGATTCTGTTTGGAGCTACAGGTATTTGGAGTTGTGTTGTTAGAAGGATCGTTATATTTAGTTAGATGGATGGATGGATGGATGAATGGATGGATGGATGGATGGATGGATGGATGGTTCGATAAGTTGAATGGAAGGAAGGATAGATACAGTATATAGTTAGAAGGATGGGTTAATGAATAGATATATGCCAGGGTCTTCTATGCACTCTGTCACCCTTTTCCCCCCACGAACAACGCCTCTGGATACATGACAACTTAGTGGGCAAATGATCAAAGCTTTAGTTTCAGTTTGGACACTCACATTAGCTTTAGACAAAATCTGTTTTGTCTGGTACAAGCATCACAACATGTACAGTACCTTCACAAATGAGCATCATTAGCATTTTGCTGTCATACACCAGAAACGTTAATTGATTATTACACTGGAATGAGAGTAAAGTTCATAGCCATATCGCCTAAAATAGATCATATTTTTATTTTTATTTTCCACCAGTCTTAGTATACTCTAAATAGTCAAGCTTTAAAGCTACAGTTCACCCAAAACTGAAATTTTTAAAAATAATTTACTCACCCTCAAGTGGTTTTAAACCTTCATGAGTGTCTTTCTTCTGTTGAACACAAAGGAAGATATTTTGAAGAAAGCCGAAAACCTGTAACCATTGACATCCAGGAAAAACAGATACTATGGAAGTCAATGGATACAGGTTTTCAGCTTTCTTTAGAATATCTTCCTTTGTGGTTAAAAAAGAAAAAAGCTCAGAAATGTTTGGAACGAGTGAAGAGTGAGTAAAATGATAACAGAATTTGTAGTTTTGGATAAACTGTCCATTCAAATAGGAAAACCATTGAAACTCTTTTTTGAATTTTTTTGAGCAAGATGCTACCGGTCTAATCCAATTCAATCATTTATGCTAAGCTAAGCTAAAAGTACTCCCACCAGACCCCGATGTTTATAAAGGAAAGAATATCGATCGTAAATGTTTTCGTAAGCATATGTTTAGGGTGGAGAGAGGGTTGGGGTAGTTATTTGTGTGTGTGAGGAATGCAATGCCAAAAAGACAATCAACAATCTCATCTGACCCTGGGCTCTGACTCATCTACTGCTAGCGTTTAATAAGACATAATGTACAATAAACTCACAAAAAATAAACTAGAGGTTTATTTTGGAATAATGACCATCTAAATGTACATTTTTTAAATCTTGTGCTGTTTTTATCTTTGAAAGTGAAGAATAATGTGTGTCCTAACAGTCTTTCTCTTCATGTTTTAGATTGTGAAGCTGAGGCAGCAGCTCCAGCGCAGTAAACACAGCAGTCGTCACCATCGCGACAAGGACCGCAAATCTCCCTTCAATGGCAACCATGCTGCTTTTAGCCAATCACAGGTGAGCTCTTTCTCACCTGCTCTCAGCTCAGCAAAGGAACACTCAACACTGTTATTTGTCTTCTGCTTTTCTCTCTTGTGGATTCAATTATTACCTCTATAGCAGTGCCATACTTCCAACACCCATTAGCTTGAACATCTATTCGTATGTTCTGCCCATTTTAATAGTGTTAGGATTAAATGTGCACTATTATTCAAAAGTTTGTAAGATTGTGGCTGCCATTTCTTAATCAAAAATAGATTAAAAACGTTTCTGTGTACTATGGACTTTAGAAAGCAGTCTGTCATGTTTATTTGGAGCTCGAGGAATTATTATATTATTGTATTTTAGACATTTTTTACTAATTAATGCTTTAAAAAAAGCTGCTTCATGTTTTTGTGAATATTTAATAGTGATTTTATATTATATTATAATAGTCAAAAATAAACAAAATTAAATATCTTTTTTAGGATTACTTGATGATTAGAAAATGTACAGAAAGATTGACTTTTTATCCCTTTTTGGATATTTTATGATCACCTTTGAGCCTTGCTTCCAATCTCATGCTTTTGTAGTGTTGAACACTATTATTTAATATATTAGCAAAGGTTTTTTCTCTTCTTTGGGGGGAAATGTTTCCAGTAGGCCTACATTGCTTATTAAAAAGTAAATAAATTTCCATAATATGCCCATATCACTTGTGCACTCCTATACATAAGGACCAAGGAAATCCTTTTTATTTTCCCAAATTATAATCATTTTTATTTGAATGCTTCTTTTAATATTTCAAATGTAATTTTAGTAATCAGAAATTGAAGATATTAAAATTATATAATTTAAGATTTGCATATTTGTTGCATAACATTGCAACATTTTACAATGGAATTTTTAAGAACTCTGTAAAATGCATCTTATTTTATTTTTATTTAAACTGCAAAAGTTTAAACACGGAGCAGGAACTGTGTAATTATTACTTTATGTTGTTGTTGTTGTTATTATTATATAAAGTGTATTATTACTTTATGTTTTAATATTTTTAAAGCATTATTATCGTGATCATGATTATTATTACTTTTAAGAAGTTCCCTCTCCTGTACAACAGTAAGGGGCCTATATTTCTGTCACAGATTCTTCAAGCAAAACCAAATTTTTACAAATGCGCCATGGCATTCGGTTATACAGCTAATTCAATTTTTATTTCTCCATTCCACAATTCCACCCACATTTTTGCCATTGCAAAACCCCAAAAGTATTCTGAAGTCAGACCACATTGTCTGTACTGACTGAAAATCTCCTCCAACTGATTCACAACAGCATCTGTCTGTTGACATAAGCATAACACAGTGCAGCGAGTACATGCCATATAAGCAAAAACCGAATCACAAAACGTGTGTATCATAATGCAGCAAAATCATTTAAGAGCTGCTCATCTCTTGTGTTTCCTCACATTTTGAGCCAGTGGATGTCTCGCTCATTCTGAAAGCATGTGAGTGGCTAAGTGTGCATACCAGTGTGTGAAAGTGTGTGGGTCATAATTGGCAAGGCCAGGTGCAGGCTAGCAGGCTGTTTGAGAGTGAAAGAGCTCTCTTCACCAAGACAGAAACAGTGAATAAATTACTCCAGCCTCTCGCTTGGCCTTGTCTCCCTCCCTCCGTCTTTTTCTCGCTCTCTCGTTGGGTTTTGTGTTTGTCCATGAATTAGTCCAGCATGTGGTGAATGTGCCGCACGCCTGGTCTTCACTGTACTGTAGCTGCCAGCCAGTCAATTAAAGGCCACACTCTGTCCGGCCCGATGGATGTGTGTTTTTTTGGGGGCCTGTTGTGCGGCTGGGCCTTTTTTTTTCTTCTTTTTTTTTTTAAGTGCATGTGGCGGGCTCAAGCACCATCTGTCGTCTCACTGTATTCATCTTTTGTATTTAATCCTCTGAACTGTACTCAGACTCAGACTCAAACCTGCTGCTGCACAAAACACCAAACTATTCAAAGCTCTGCCTGATTTGGACTTGCATACAAATTTGGCCAGCACAGAAAGACGCGTAAAAAAATTCCCGCTGAATATCTATGTTCAGAATGGGGGACAGATGTACTATTGGACATGCAGTGTACAGAGCAAGGTAAATTTCCACAGTACTTTTATTATTAGCCCCCTTAAAACAATTTATTTTTCGATTGGCTACAGGACAAACCATTATCCATTGACTTGCCTAGTTAACCTAATTAACCTAGCTAAGCCTTTATTTTGCAATTTTAGCTGAATACTACACTGTAAACTGCTTTTTACACTGTTTTTAGTTTAATCAAATGAACTTTTCTAGTCATCTCAACTTAAATCATTCAAACTGGCTAAATATATTACGTTAAACTTTGTATAACTAAACAAAATGTAGTTGAAACCTGATTAACTTATTAAAATAAGTCAAAGTAACACAAAAGCATTTGTTGTCATGACTTTGTTGACTTTGTGTTTTTATACAGTGTAGTATCTTGCAAAATGGCTAGTAAAATATTATGTACTGTCATCATAGCAAAGACAAAAGAAATTAGGTATTAGGAATTAGATATTAAACCAACATGTTTAAAAATGTGTTGAAAATCACACCAAAAATCTTCTTGCTGATGTAGCATTAGCAAACACTTAAGCACTGGCACATGCTCCACCATTGTTGTGTGTTTGTTTGGGCTTGCCTTTATTCTACACTTATAAACGCGTACTACGATGTCATGGTTTTCAAAGACTCTCGTTTTGAGTGTTTACGCGGACACGACAATGGTGGCGTTTTTAAAAAAGCTCCAATTTGAAACCCCCTATACGTTTTCAGTCACAAAAACTTTGTCGTTGTGTAAACAAACAGGCAAAATCCATAAAATAAAATAAAAAATTGGAAATCTTATCAACCCTAACATCATACACTCCCTATAAACCCTCAGACTAATATATACCGCAGAACTATTAAAGGTAGTAAGTAAATTTGCAACCATACCATCAACCTCAGTCCTGCAACTTATTGTTTTTCCAGAGAAGGAAAGAACTTCGGTTTGCTTGAGAAGAGACCAAACCTCCCTCGCTCCACCTCATTTGCTTTCTTCGGTGAGAGATTCGCAGCATTGCCTTAGTGTGAGAAAACATATGGAGGTGCTAACCTGCTATTCCAGGAACCCAGGATACCATGTGAACATTTCGCTGTACACAAACACACACCCTTCAGTGGTTGGACATAGGGTTGATTTGAACACTGTATTGTATTCTTTCTGCCTCCAGATTTCTGTAGCTCTCCTCGTAGCAGTCAAAGTAGAGCTGGATTTGTCTTTTGAACGTTTATTTATTCTGAACGTCTCTCTGCTGTGTATTAGCTGTAATTTGACGCAGCTGAGAGGTTGAGTTTGGAGCCGGAGTAATGCCCAGGCCTGGGTAATTATAACAAGCATGCATTTATTTGGACGTGAGGTGAGGGGGCAAGTTTCTGCGCCTCAGGCTGAGTGGTCGTGATGTTTTTCAGCTGGGCCATCGTCGGGGTCGGGTGCCGCCCAGTGGGTGATGTAGACTATAAACTCTCTCCCGTCTATCACATCAAACCCCCTGTAAGTGTTCAGTGACCGTACGCACTTTAGTCTGACCAAGTTCAACCCCCAAACTTTATCGTAAACTTCCATTTCTCTCTGTCTTCTACTTCCTTTTTTGTCTTGGCACTACAACGTAAAAGCACTTTCCTAAAGAACACACACAGCGTGACCTCTGTGTCGAGGGGGAGGTGTGTGTGTGTGTGTGCGTGTGTGTGTGTCGTCTCAAGGGCTGAGTCGGGTATACGTGGGGGTGTTCTCCCCATTATGTATGTGGAAAGTAGCTAAAGATGAAGTGGCAGTCATGAAAATGGCATTCTTTCCAGAAATAAAAGCCCCGAAGAGGGGGGAATGAGAAAAGAGAAGGAATGAAAGTTGCATTTGAAGACCTCTATGAGAGGTCCGGCCATAAGGTCAGCAGCTCCACGAGAAGAAAAGAAGAAGAACATCAGAGGAGACACAGAAACAAGGGCGAACAGCCATGGAGATGCTAGGCGTCTCTTTTTCGAGCTTGAGGAGAATCAATGAAATTGATCATATGCTGCCGTTAAGAGTGGACACCGGGTTTGAAAATTGAGGTGGTAGTATGGTGCATTCAGTTTGTTACACTTTTTGGTAGTTCTAATAACATAACATTAAAAAAATCTTTTCAAATTGCATACTATACACCAAATGCATTGTTTTGTCATCCAGTGATATATTCGGCAAGAGTAGAGAGTACACTTTTCATACTTTTTTTTGGTTACCTGGACTTTCAGGGATGGAAATGTCTCAGGTTACATCTACATTCTGTAGTCTACACTGATCCAAATACAGTTAAAAAGTGTGCTTTTAATAAATAATTGAAAAACACTACATATACATCTTAGGAATTTCAAGTACAAGTTCATTATCCACACTGAAACATCTGAAAACACTTACTCCCTTGTACTGACCATGAGTAAAACGCAAGAGGCTTTGACCTGCTTTGTCAGGCGTTTATTTATTTGGGCCTCTTTGAAATGTCATGCCAATGATAGGAAGGGCACAGATCTTTTTTATAATGGACTTACAGAGAGGAATACATATAGACTGAGGTCTGAAACACAACTGGCCTTGAAGTTCCTCCACCGAACAACTGCAAGTAAACAGTAGGTGTCCTTTGAAGAAAAGCAATGTGAAGTATGTACAAAAAGACATTCATCTTTACCAACACTGTCAAAACAGCCAAAGCTAATGCTATGCATTGTTATCCACCATCTTGCCTGAATTGGTCACACTGTCTCACACAACTGCATCACATGACTTGAAGATAAATAGGATAGTTCACCTCTTTATATAAAATTACTGTTAGTTGACTTTCAGGCTATAAAGAAATGTAGTTGACTTTTTTTTTAATCTGAAACAGAATAACCTGTGACTCCTAAAGATACATTAAGGTTTTATGATGCACGATCAGTTTATGCCAGAAATGACAGAATAGTTCATGAGTATGCAAATTGCGTTCACACCTTATAATTATGAATTAGACGTGACTAGGATGTCAAGGTATATACACCTGATCCTTACTCTTTCAAATATTAAATATGCTGTCTTTCCACTGTGACTAAGTTCCATAATAACACCATCCATCAATTTAGTTTGCTGTTTTTACTCCCTATAGGTGTGCTAGCATGAGGCTAGTTCTAACATACTCATTCAATGAACTTCATTCATGAATCAACAGCAGAACAAATTGCTATGGAAATCACTCCTAAATCGGTTCTTGCGTAAATTGTCCCACTGAATCTAATCTTTACACAAATCTTTAGGAACAACATGGGTTGTGAAAATTAAACATGACCTAGAATGTGAAGTTGTGATAAACTGAGCAGACTTTATTCTTCACTGGTTTGCCATTTGGACAAATAAGTCACAAATCTTTCTAAAAGTGCCCAAAACTTTCAAATATGTCAGCCTGTTATTCTCCCTAGATGTATTAGCATGGGCTAGCTTTAGCATATTCATTCTTCTGGCTACATTCATCATGATGCTAATCTCCAGAAACATCATAAAATCTAAAAAAATGCATTTCAAGACCCATGTGTCTTTTTTTGGTTAATGTTGAACTAAAACAACAATGTCTACTCTGATCAAAAACTAAAACATCAGCCATACTAGCCTTCTGCTAATAGCCCATAGTGAAGCTAGGCATATTAGCATGGGCTTAGCACTACTGTCCCTTACAACTGTGCAGTCAGGCTGTCTATAATATTGGCAGACCTGATGTTGTCTCTCAGATCACCATGACATTCAGTGTTTGAGCGTTCATCTGTGATGTATTGCAGGGTAAAGGCCAGTGATAAAGGATTCTACAACACACACAAACACACACATATACGCACTTCTTGGCTTTGTTCTCTATCTCCTCTGCTCTTCCTTTCTGTCATGTGCTGTGCTCGATGATCAATAATTAACAGTTTTTGGCTGCTTTCTGAGCTGTTTTTAAGGCTGAAGGATTGAGCACATTTTCCTGCACTCCTGCCTTTCTCTGTGTGGAGGCCACAGCGCCTGCTACTGTCAGACATGAGAAGTGCACAGGCAGTGTGTGTGTTTGTGCATGTGCGTGCGTGCGTGCGTGCATGTGTGTGTGTTTCCCTCAAGTTCTCAGAGGAAAGTGCTCTACTCTGTTTAGCTTTAGTTTGATTATGTTAACTTGATCGTTTTTACAAATTTAAGTGGATTGAACATAAAAGTAGTCCCCCCCCAGGTTAAATACAAGTTAATCTCTTTCAATAGAACACGAATGCTTCCAAATAAGATAAATTGGTAACACTTTAGCATAGGGACCAGTTCTCACTATTAACTAATCCCTTATTACCTGCATGCTATTAAGATATTGGTCTTTTATAGTACTTAAAAAGTATATATTCTTAATGATCTTATTCTACATCCCTAATCCTACCCAATACTTAAACCCAACTACTACCTTAATAGCAGCGAATTAGGAGTTTATTGAGCTAAAAATCATGTTTTAGTTAAGGGTTTGTTAATAACGATATATAAATAAAGATACAGATAAATAGGTAAATAGATAAATTAGATGATCAATAGAACTATGGACCAGTTCTCTGTCCACACAACATGCTCTTCAACAAAGGCTTATCTCTTTGGTCTTTTTTTGGACAAACTGCTGTCAGAGGGTTCTGTCACTTTAAAGCTAATCCAGATCTTGCAAAGTCAGTGAAAACTGCTCAATAGGGTTTGTAGGATAATTAAGGAAGTTAGCACCAGCTGCAAGATTAGCACCAAATGACTGTGAGGAATCTGAAAGCATTCTCTATTTTTGATCAGTGTTTTTATTTATTTATTTATACTTCATGACCTTAACCTGTTTTTTTTTTTACTCCTGTTAGGATAACTTAAAACAGGACTAAGCAATGATCTCAGAAAGGATAGTTCATCCAAAAATTGATTTTACTAACCCTTTACTTGTTCAAAACCTATCTGAGTTTCTTTCTTCTGCTGAACACAAAAGAAGATATTTTGAAAAATGTTGGTACCTATTGACTTCAATTGAATATCTTTTTCCTACTATGGAAGTTGATGGGTCCCAGCAACCAGCATTCCTCAAAATGTCTTCTTTTGTATTCAACAGAAGAAAGAAACTCATAAAGGTTTAAAATTGCATGAGGGAGAATGGAGATTAATTGATGAGGTATTTTTCATTTTCATTTTAACTGTTAAACTCTCTAAAAATGCATTTTAAGCTCTCAAATACAGTATAAAGATTTAAAAGTTATCAAGGAGGCAGCATCTTTTCAAAAAGTACACCTTT
>CAIGQW010054217.1:4814690-4828415 GCA_903798125.1 Danio choprae | reverse complement strand
TACCTTAAGTTACATCTTTGTACCTAAAAAAGTACAACTTAGAAAGGGGCTGCCTCAGTGACAGCTTTTGTTCCTTTATATCTGAACACTTCTCACATAGACTGCAAATAAATGTGTATGTTTTTGTAATCTTTTTTAATTGTATTTTTTTGCCAAACCTATTCTATCCTACAAAGGGAAAAAAATAGACCTTAGCGTCTGGAACTGAGTATAATTGCAAGACATTTTCTTCTCCAGCCAAATTAATTGATGCTAGAAATCGTGCAATTAATAAAAAAGAATAAATTAATTAATTTATAGGAGGTCCTGAATATCCCAAAAATGTAAATAACAAGTTTTCTGCATAAACATAGTTACTGGCTTTTGCATTTGTACGGCATTTTGCCAACTATAAATAATTTTCCTTTGTAATCAACAATTCTCTGTTTATTCATTTAAAACAAATCCTTTCTGATGTTACTGTGATTTTTAATGTGCTGTTTTTGCGGAGGTTGAACAATTTATTGGCAGAGCTTCTGATGGCCGACATTTTTTGATCACTCGTGACTTGTATTTTTCTAACCTTCTATTCAAATGGTGACCAGAACAATAGAGGCTTCTCGGGTTCTGTTTGATGTGAGTGTTTCTGAGCCTGAATGCGTTGTGAATCCAGGGAGACTGAACTGAAGAGATGCGTTTGTGAGTCATTTGAGCTTGCGTGGGGTTTTGGAGGGGTCATGTCTTCAAGTCTCTCCACAAACCTTTAGTTAAGCACCGGTCAACAGCTTCAGCCCCATGAATCTCTTGTTTTTATAAAGAGCACAGTGGTCAAAGAAAGGCTGATGTGAAAGTGCTCAGTGTAGCTATCAAGGTCTGGAGGCTTTTCAAAGGGATTCTTCTGTCTAAACTCTCGTTTTAAAGGCAGACTGTGGTAACCAATACAGGCCTCCATACCAGTGAAGAAAAGCCTTTTACATGCTGTCGGGAAGACTTTCTCAAACTGTTTTACTGAGGCTTCAGTGCATGTCCTTGGACATTGAGTTTTATTTTAACCTACTTGGTGCAACATAAAGCGAAAAGGCAAATTAAGTTATTTATATATGGAGTTTTATTTGAGTCTACATTCAGCCCCTTATTCTGGTTGAATTCTACGACAGTGTCCAGACTAAAATGAAGTCTTGTAAGCTGACCAATTTAAAACAAGCTGCATAGACTCTATTGTGAAGAAAGCCCAGCAGAGACTGTACTTCCTCCGTCAGCTGAGGAAGTTCAACCTGCTCCAGGAGCTGCTCGTACAGTTCTACTCAGCTGTCATCCAATCCATCCTCTGCACTTCAATCACCATCTGGTTCGGCTCAGCTGCCAAAACCGACCTCCGCAGACTACAGCGAATAGTCTGGACAGCTGAACGAATCACTGGCACTACCCTTCCTACACTTCAAGAACTGTACTCTTCCAGAGTGGGTAAAAGGGCTTACAAAATCACTCTGGACCCCTCACACCCAGCGCACTTCCTGTTTGAACTGTTACCGTCTGGTTGGCGCTACAGAGCACAGCGCTACAGAGTATATGTATATACAACAAGTACAATTAATATTATGTATATATAGGTATTAAGATACCTAACTGAACCCAGAGACCTAATGTTTGGTACAGAATACACAAGTTCAGTCAAAATGTTTATTTGATTGAATGCAACTTTGTGAGTAGAAAATAAACTCCAGATGTCATTGAACAACGAGTTACTACACCTAACAACAAAAACAACAATAAACTGGAGAACATCACAAATTGTTGAAATTGAATTGAAAATCACCAGTAAAATATACCAGAAAGTTCAAGATTTAATCTCTACAAGCCAAATTAAGTACTGAAGTTGAATTTTCCTTTTATTGAATTTTATTTATTTTAATTAATCATTTGATAAGTGGAAATGACATTTATTTTATTTAATTCTTTATTTAAATTTGTTGCGTTTCTTAATCACAGAATCATTTTACAAGTGTAAACCTCAAAGAAATGAGCAATGGTGTTTTTTATAGTTTACAAATGAATACACCTGAGGTTCTAACTTGATCCAACAGATTATATCTTAAAAACTGCTATAAACTGTCTACTTAAACTCCATTCCTTTCATACAAGCAACTACCAGTTCGCTTCATATCTGCCTTCATTCCGTCAACAAGTAAATCAAGTCTCTACCAAATATTCTTATTCTTTGACAAATCAATTTCATTTGCATGTCTCATTACTCAAGAAAACATGTCACCATTATAAGCTCTCTACTGTACTTCAGTATAGTTACCTCCTATCTAAAAGACTAGCACCTACGATCAAGTGCTTTAGTTTGGGTTTGTTAGCAGTCCTGTGTGGCATCTATAGATATAAGTGCTGAAACGCCACCGGTGGTCAGACAGTGTGGGAATGACCTCTAGGTCCCAGAAAACCATGTCGTCCTTCATATCGGTCAGGTCATACATTATTCCTGTTAATGTCACAGCACGCCACTAGAAATCTGAAACGTAAACAAATATTTGCCTCCTAGTGACCGTTCGGCAGAACGTTGCTAGGAAATAGATGAAATCATGTATTGTTTCGAGGTGACCCCAAGGGTCAGGGCTTCTCTCAGCTGTTTTCTATCCTGATGAGCGCATAAACAACCAAACCGGCCAGAAGAAAAGACTCCAGCCGACTTTTATGTTGAAACAATATGATGTCCGATTAAATGCACACATGCACACTGGAGAGTGGAGATGTTGCGTGTAAGTTTAAAGCCTGCTTCGCTCTTTTGAGATGGTAATGAAGCAGATCTGGCATGCTTTAAGCGAGGGCCACCACAGGGCCACACAACTCTCAGCAACGTCCCGCTAATGCCCTCACATTGTTCCCTGAGAAAAGAAGAGGGGGAGGCCATAGCTTGCAATGTTTTAAGAAAGGGGGTGGGATGGAAAAATGCACTTGGAGAGGAAAGAGAGAGACATGATGAAGAGACACAGGAAGGAGGGGGCCAAAAAAAGCTGAAATCCAGTGCATGAGCTGAGACTGAGATCAGAACAGCGAGAGAGGGAGAAAAACTGGTAGTCCTGGAGGAAGACCTGACCTTCTCGGACAGGATGACAGGAAGTGGACTCTCTGGAAAGGTGAAGTTAACATGTATGTTCAGCTTTCGCAAAATACCTGGCACACAACAGCCGTTAGCATAGATGGCACATTTGCTAGATGTGCATGCTGATTTAACGAAGTAAGCATGTGGTTTGTATGTGTCATGTTTTCCTGGTGTCGTCGTTAGGTGTGATCGAAGAGACACGGCAAACAAGTAAGATTCAGAAATCATCCTGGAGAGACTGAGTTACATAACTGATCTGCAGAGGAGCCCATCACGCTACAGTGCCATGTGTCTGTGAGTGTGAAAAAGTGGACCAGTGTAAAGCCCAATTTACATTATTCGGTCAAGTGTGCACGGTTGCAATGACATTGTTGTAGTTGTGTGCCTCAATGCTGTACCTTGACATGCACATCCCCAAAAATGTAACTAACATCACAACTACATGGACCATGTGAACTGTGATAGGTCGGCTTGGTAGAATCTAGTTTCCATAGTGAATGCACAAGAACCTATTCACCTCATCCCCACCATCATCTCTCGTTTTTCCATTTATTCATTCATTCATTTTCATTTCGGCTTAGTCCCTTTAATCTGGGGTCGCCACAGCGGAATAAACCGCCAACTTATCCAGCATATGTATTACGCAGCGGATGCCCTTCCAGCTGCAACCCATCACTGGGAAACATCCATACACACTCACTCATTCACACGCACACACACACTCATACACTACGGACAATTTAGCTTACCCAATTCACCTGTACTGCATGTCTTTTGAATTGTGGGGGAAACCGGAGCACCCGGAGGAAACCCACGCCAACACGGGGAGAACATACAAACTCCACACAGAGGAGGCCTTTCTGTGTGGATGTTTGCATGTTGTTCACGTGGGTTTCCTCCAGGTGCTCCAGTTTCCCCCACAGTCCAAAGACATAGGTGAATTGGATAAACTAAACAGGCCATAGTATATGAATGAGTTTGAGTGTGTGAGTTTTTCCCCAGTACTGGGTGTTGTCTGGAGGGCCATCCGCTGTGTAAAACTATTGCCTGAATAATTGGTGGATCATTCCTCTGTGCCGACCCCTGATAAAAGCATGGAATAAGCCAAAAGGAAAGTGAGGGATTGAGTATTTTCACTAAAAGGAACTGTTTTTCTAGGCCCAGGAGGCCTTTTTGTGTGGAGTTTACATGTTTTTCCCCATGTTTAAGTAGGTTTCCTCTCTGTGCTTCAGTTTCCCCTACAGTCCAAACACAAGCAGTATAAGTGTACTGGATAAACTAAATTGGGTGTAGGGTGTGAATGGGAGAGTATGTGGTGGTTTCCCAGCACTGGGGGTTGCATGAGTCAGTGCACTCTCAGGGCTGAGTTGTGGCAGGAATGGTATTTGCAGGTAAAAGAAGTGCCCAGAATAATTAGCAGTTCATTTCACTGTGGCGACCCTTTATAAAGAAGGGAGTAAGCCAGAAGAAAGTGAGTGAGTGAGTGAGTGAGTGAGTGAGTGAGTGAGTGAGTGAGTGAGTGAGTGTAAATCAGCTGTCAATCAGCTCCAACTACAACATAATCTGTTCAGTGTCTGTCACCATTGTTTCTAGTAGCCTAAACTCAAAATAGTGGTTCAGTTGTGAGTAATGCAATCCATATGTATAGTATAACATATGCAGTTCATTCTATGCTGAAGTAGACTTTTCATGTATAGCGTTCAGTGTGTGTATGTTAAGGGATTGTGTCATGCTGTGGCTAGAAGTTTTCACACATTCAGTCAGGGTTTTTCCTTTAGTGTTTTTCAGTATCTGCTGTCATGTTGAGGCAGTCAAGATTGCACCCACACACACCAGCCACACACACATCCACTTATCTTCACCGATGTGATGATGGTTTCAGTTGATCACTTACTGTTGCAAATGTGGTTATAATCAAAACGGTTAGTATGACTCCACCAAGGAAGTGACAACATTCCAATCAGCCAATCAGATTTAAGGGATACATTTACAGTTTACGTTAAGTTTGAGTTTACAGTTAGACCTATTTGCTTCGGCATCATTGTTATCCAACTATTAATCCCCTCTGAATTTGGGAATGATTTACAGTTAGGTTTAGGGGTAGGGATTAGATATGGATTACATTTTCTAACAGGAAGGATGTTCCAGGATCAACATAGATGTTAATCCAGGATCGCATCCTAATTGGCAAAATCACGCCAACCAATCACAACCAGAGTTAAATATAAGAAGAGATTTTTAAATCTTTGTATATATTAACAAAGATTCTTTTTATTCCAGGTTTATATGGATATTAAAAAAAAAAAAAACATTATATAAAAATTTGTTATAATTTATTTTTAAAAATCTATATTTGGCATTTTGCCTTATGATAGGACAGTATATTGGTGGCAGAGAGGGGGATGGGATTGGAAAGGTCCGCAAGTCTGGACTCGAACTCGGGACACCCGCAGCACACTTATGCTATATGTCGGCGAACTGACCTGCAAATATTTTTACCTTTATTGGTAACGTTAAAAAGAGGTAAGAGAACAAAGTCATGGCAAGGGACAAAATCAAATCTGTCTCTCACTGAAGCACTGAAGCACAAACCACTAGATCAACACTTCAACGTGTGCTTCTTTAAAAACATCACATACAGCAAATAATCACACCTTTTCATCCTGTTCTGTTCCAGGCTCCAATTCCAAAGAGCGTCCTGATCTCTATTCCCATCTCCAAATCCTCCGTCTCTCGCTTTCGGAACAGTGTGGAGGGGCTGAATCAGGAGATCGAGCGCATCATTATCCGGGACACAGGAGACAGAGAGGAGCAACTTATTGTGAGTGGGATTGATTTGTTTGCATGTGTTCATAAATGGCGGCACGGTGGCTCAGTGGTTAGCACTGTTGCTTTACAGCAAGAAGGTCCCTGGTTCGAGTCCCGGCTGGGCCAGTTGGCATTTCTGTGTGGAGTTTGCATGTTCTCCCCATGTTCGCATGGGTTTCCTCCGAGTGCTCCGGTTTCCCCCACAGTCCAAAGACATGCGCTATACTGTAGGTATATTGGATGGACTAAATTGGCCGTAGTGTATGGGTGTGTGTGTGTGAATGGGAGAGTTTATGGGTGTTTCCCAGTACTGGGTGCTGGAAGGGCATACACTGCATAAAACATATGCTTGAATAGTTGGTGGTTCATTCCACTGTGGCAACCCCTGATAAATACGGGAATAAGCCAAAGGAAAATGAAAGAACGAATGAATGAATATTATATAAATCACCAAAGATTGAGCTTAAAATCTTCTTTAATGTTCGACTGAAGAAAAAAGTCACCTACAGTACATCTTTGATGGCCTGAGGGTCAGTAAATTAACTACGCTTTTCACTCATCAAAGCACACATGATGCTGACAATAAAATGTGATGTGAGAATAAAAGTGATTTTTATTTTATTAACTGTACAGTTTTTAAAAGCTTTAAAGTTTAAAGTGCCTTAGTTGAATATTTAAACTGATAATACCTGCAGCATAAACCGCAAATTGAGCCACTACTCTGGATAAATGAACAAAGTGAAGTTATAGTAGGCCAGACTAGACTGTGGTTTGCTGTAACCCCATAACAAAATACTTAAACTTGAGATTGTGGCCAAGTGAGCTGCAAATATTTCAGTATTTATACAGTATGTATTGAAGGGCTAGTGTATTGAAAGTTGTATTTCTGTGTTCCATTGTATATGACACTGGCATTTTCTTCTGGCCAGCCTCAGGAGGTTCCAGACGGGCATCGGGCTCCTCTTCCTTTGTGCCAGCGCAGCATCGATACACAGACGCCCCTAGGCACAGCAGCGGGCAGCAACAGCAGCAGCCGCTCTCAGTCCATCTCGCCCACGTTTCTGAGTGTGCCAAGCGAGTCCTGCAGTGATAGTCCATCGCCCCATGAGGATGAGACTCTGGCTGGCGGCCGTGAGAAAGGTACAGTTCGCAGTGTTTCACATCCATGCCCTAAAGCCATCTATCTGTGAAAATGTGCAGGATACACATTTAAAGGCATAGTTCTTGGAAAAACATTTGCTCTTAGGTTGCTCATACTCAGGCCATGCAAAGATATAGATGTAGCCAGAGGTATTGTTTTTGTTTTGCATGTATGCTTTTTGGTAACATTTTATATAATTCTCCCTATAAATAAACCATTAACTATGACTTTTAGCTCAATAAACTCCTAATTTTCTACTTATTAATAGTTAATAAGGTAGTAGTTGTTTTTAGGTATTGGGTAGGATTTGGGATGTAGATTAAGATTATGCAGATTATGCGGAAACAAACAGCCAATATCTTAATAATAAGTAGGTAATACAACAATAGTTAATAGTGAGAGTTGGTGCTTAAACTAAATTGTTACTGTTTTTTTTCAGCTAATGATTTATTTTAGTTGATGTAGTTTTAGTTAACAGTAAAAACTATGATTGAAGTTGAAGTGAAGTTAAAGTGAAGTGAAGTGAATTGAAGTTAGGTTAGGTTAGGTCAAGTCAAGCTAAGTCAAGCTAAGTTAAGCTAAGCTAAGTTAAGTTAAGTTAAGTTAAGTTAAGTTAAGTTAAGTTAAGCACAAGCTTTTGTGCTGTTTACACTAAATTAAAGTGGCAGATATGCAGTGTAAAATAAAGTTACAATGTTTATTTTAATGGCCTCACAGTGGCGCAGTGGGTAGCACGTTCGCCTCACAGCAAGAAGGTCACTGATCGCTGGTTCGAGCCTCGGCTGGGTCAGTTGGCGTTTCTGTGTGGAGTTTGCATGTTCTCCCTGTGTTGGCGTGGGTTTCCTCCGGGTGCTCCGGTTTCCCCCACAAGTCCAAAGACATGCGGTATAGGTGAATTGGGTAAGCTAAATTGTCCGTAGTGTATTAGTGTGAATGGGTGTGTATGGATGTTTCCCAGAGATGGGTTGCAGCTGGAAGGGCATCCGCTGCGTAAAACATATGCTGGATAAGTTGGCGGTTCATTCCGCTGTGGCGACCCCAGATTAATAAAGGGACTAAGCCGAAATGAAAATGAATGAATGAATGAATGTTTATTTTACAATTATAGATTGTATGTCAGCATAGGAGGGAGAAAATATGACAAAGCGGATCAATTAGAGTGAAGAAAAGATGGCTCATTTGACAGTACATGAAAACCCAGGATTAACTGTTAACCCATGGTAAATTACAGTATGAGCAGTGTGAAATGGCCTACTGTAGAGGTAACTTCATCGTGAAAAAAACCCCAAACATTTTTTAAATTTTTTTTATAGATCTGGCACCCTGCTCACCCCTACCTAAATATGCCTCATCCCCGAAGCCCAACAACAGCTTCATGTTCAAGCGTGAGCCTCCCGAGGGCTGCGAGCGAGTCAAGGTCTTCACAGAAGAAACACAGTGAGTTCTGCAGCGTGTCCTGCTTTATCTGCACTCTGAAACCATGATAGCTCAACACGTACATCAACTTCAAAAGCTGAGTCGGTGCTTCTCACTGTCTTATCGCTCTCCGTTTACATCTCCTCAGGGCCAGGCCTCCGCAGGAGATCCCACAGTTCCTGTGTCCAGATAGGAACAAGGTCAATTTCATCCCCAAGAGCGGCTCTGCGTTCTGTCTGGTCAGCATTCCCAAACCGCTGATGGCCACACAGGAGCTCAACAACCTCAAGAACCAGAGCTCTACCCGCCTCACGCCCGAACCCGAGCCGAGAGTCCCACGGAGAACCTGCATGCTGTCCCAGCAGCCCTCAGGCTCAGCACCTTCCTCATGTCTGTCAGAGAGTTAGACACGCCCTCCCCAAACCAGTGTCCTAGCAACTGCATTTCAATTGACTCTTGGAGAACGTTGGGTGAAAAGTGTAACGGTTGCCTTTTGCTATGCACACTTTTTTTAGCTTTGTGCTCATTCTCAAAGAACAAAGACGGCATTTTGGGGGTTCTGGGTTTGTAATAAACGCATTTAGCTTTTTATCGTACTTGGCGTAGATATGAGCGAACGCATCTCAGATCGCTTTTTCTTGAAGACCCAATCCTGAGGTGGCTATATAGATTTACAAATGTATATTTTATAATAGTTTGCAGTGGATCGAGTCGTTTCTTTCATATCATTGAAGATAAATTATGACATTTCACATGAGACCAAGAGACCTAGTAGAATGGATTCTGGGTTGATGAAGGTCTCTCAGACAGAATCCCAATAGCTGGCCTTCCCCATTCAGTTCAGTCTGCCTTTTCCCACTGGTGATGAGGAGACAGAAAGGTGCTAAAGATAAGATTAGTGAGTGTGAGAGAGAGAGAGAGAGATTGCTGGTTAACAGCTACACAACAGGCGGCCTGTAAACCTGATTCTTTTGTTTGCATAGCTGTAAAATGCGTTTCAAATGGGTATGGGTCCAATCTCTGAACTTCAAACCCAGCAGGGAACAAAACGAGAGATTGAGAGGAGGGCATGACAGGCTCTGGGTGGACAGATGGGATGTTTTCACACCTCTCGCAATGATTAAGCCGTGTCAGCCAGAGGAGTGGTTAAAATAAGAACAAGTACAACATCGAAAAGTCCGGCTAGTTAACAATTCAGAACATTCATGTTGATGTTAAAAACCAGTGAAATAGTTTACAAAGTCAGAGCACAATATTGTCACTAGATTGATTTAATGCATGCATTAATTTCAGTCAAATGTGTGTGTGTTTGTCATTAGATTTCAAGCAATTAAAAACAGCACAGATCTCCGTTTCACTGTCTAAATGACTAGGCTGCTGGATTTTCTGTCATTTTTATCATAAAGTTGACTTCCGACTCCATACCTCGTTGAGAATTAAAGCATATTTCCTGTGCTGTCGTTGTTTTTATCATTATTTTGTAAGAAATCAAGTAGGATCATCTTACTATGCAGCTCACGCAAGTGCTTCTGTAGACTTGGCCAAAGTGACAGTTTCCTGTGGCTCAGTCAGTGACAGTCATGAAGATTGAATTATAAGGAGGCTTAAAGGGAGAGTTCACCCAGAAATGAAAATTCAGTCATCATTTTCTCACATCGTGCCAAGAATGACTTTCTTTCTTTTAATGTCTCAGTTTTGTGTGTGAATAATGAAAGTGAGTGGGGTCCAGTGTAGTTTGGGCCCAACATTCTTCAAAATATCTTATTTTGCCTTCTGATAGATTTTTTTTCTCCTAAATGTAATGCATGATTACAATGATTGAATCAAGTGAACGAAAAGGATCAAAATGGCAACTACGAATTTGATTATTATATGTTTGTTTTGTGGTGAATTATGAATACCTTGTTTTTGTGCACTTTATTACAGCACGGCCAATAACCATCATGTTCGGCCAGTAGACAGAAAGAAGGTGGTCTTTACAGCTATTTTAAAAACAATCAATTATATGAGCATTTTTACTTTATGCATGTTTTCGACTCCTTCACTTCAATATTTAATGTATTAAAACGCAATACATTTCATGTTTATATACATGCATGTATGTATGTATATTTATAAAGATGAACTGTATTGTTTAATTCCGTCATTGGCCGTGCTTTATAAGAGTGGGCGGGGTTGAAGGTATCTTTTGCCACACTTTACTGATTCCAACTCTATAATTAGTGTCATTTTCAGTACAGTATCATGGGTAATGTAGTCTTTCTGCACAAATTCTACTTATAATCCCAGAAGTTTTTAATAAGGTGTTGAATTAATGTCAACAAATTACTTCTCCAGAGGCAAAAAATGGATTAGCAAACTTTTTTATGGTTTGTTACTTATTTTATCGGAATTAAACTTTTAATATTTTATATATACCCCTGGCAAATTCTGACTTTTCAACCAGCAGCTTTTTTATTCATTTTGACTGGAAATTAAACAGGCTTCTCCCAAAAGATGTACAAGATGTACAAATATACAATAGGCATCATTGTGGCTGCACGGTGGCGCAGTGGGTAGCACGATCACCTCACAGCAAGAAGGTCGCTGGTTCAAGCCTCTGCTGGGTCAGTTGGCATTTCTGTGTGGAGTTTGCATGTTTTCCCTCCGGGTCCTCCGGGTGCTTCGGTTTCCCCCACAAGTCCAAAGACATGCGCTATAGGTGAATTGGGTAAGCTAAATTGTCCGTAGTGAATGAGTTTGTGTGGATGTTTCCCAGTGATGGGTTGCAGCTGGAAGGGGATCCGCTGTGTAAAACATATGCTGGATAAGTTGTCGGTTCATTCTGCTGTGGCGACCCCAGATTAATAAAGGGACTAAGCCGAAAGGAAAATGAATGAATGAATTTACATTTGAGCAAAAATCTTTAAGGCTTTAAACTTTTTCAGGCTTAACTATATATATGACATGTAATGTAAGTACTTTTAACAATTTGATTACCAGTATTCTTCCAAATCTATACTTTTGTATTTCAAATTGTTACAGATTTGAAACTGATGACAGAATGTTCATTTTTGAGTGAACTCGTCCTTTAATGGATAGTCCCAGTTGAAAAGGAGTGATTACAGATTTCCAGTTTCGACTCTTGTCCATCTCTCGCTGCTCAGGTTTGGTGCGGTTCTGTTCAGGCTTCCTCACAGTTGTTTGAGTTCCTATGTCTCTGTTCACTGTTGTAGTCAAGCTTTAAACGAAACCCAACACGAACCTGGAATATTTTAGCACTTTTTTTTATACCAGCATTGTGAATCAGTTGGAGCTATACAGGGCCTGCATGCTTGAGCTGAAATAATCTCCCAGCCTGTGATTACTATCGTAGATCAGTCCTCAGGAATGTAAAAGCAGCAATCTCTTCTGGCAGCGGCACAAGATTCCGAAAGTTTCTTGCTCAAACACAAATTGATAATGTTTTATCAAGCGCTTTGTATATCTCCTTAGGATGTGTATTGAAGTAGAGAAAACTTTCGCTGTATGGCCAATACTTTTATATGTGTAGTGGCCTTAGCTTTCAAAATGAGAGTGAAGTATCAGTCAGATGTTTAAGGCGAGACACTGCAGGTTTCTTCACGGACCTGTCAGTTTAGAAATTTTGGGATTTTCAGTCAAATGTAAAGAGTGTTTTTGTCACACTTTATCAATTTGTGTCTCTGTTTCAGTTACAATACATACTTTTAAAGGCCAGTTTCTTATCATTTGTTCCCCTTCATAGTCTTAGAGTTTTTGTCTTGTTTCTAGTCCAATTATTCATTCATTCATTTTCCTTTCGGCTTAGTCCCTTTATTAATCTGGGGTCGCCACAGCGGAATGAACCGCCAACTTATCCAGCATATGTTTTACAGAGCGGATGTCCTTCCAGCTGCAACCCATCACTGGGAAACATCCACATACACTCATTCACACACATACACTATAGACAATTTAGCTTACCCAATTCACCTACACCGCATGTCTTTAGACTTGTGGGGGAAACCGGAGCTACCGGAGGAAACCCACGCCAACACAGGGAGAACATGCAAACTCCACACAGAAATGCCAACTGACTGAGCTGAGGCTCGAACCAGCAACCTTCTTGCTGTGAGGCGATCGTGCTACCCACTGCGCCACCGTGCAGCCCTAGTTCAATTATTTTAAAAATAAATCTTGAATTAAGAAACATTTAGACAAGTAAAAACATTGTTTTGTTTTCAGAAATAAGTCAAAATTGCATGAAAACTAGCAAAATAATCTGCCAATGGGAGAAAAACCCTCTTAATTTATATTCATTACCTCTAAAAAACAAGACTTGTCTAGAAAATGCTTCTTGATTTAAGAATTGTTCGATATTTGGACTAGAAACAGGACAAAAGCTCAAAGTAAAACGGCATCATTTGCAGTGCACTTGCTGTACACCAGTTTTCAAAGTTTTATTCATAGCCTATTTATTTTCTGAAGGTTTTTAGAGTTCATAGTATTTAGTATTAATTATGGAGTGATAAAAAGAGATACCAAAAAATACTGTCTGTAAAAACCCTCGATTCTTATTTAGTCAAATAAATAAAAAATGTTGAACCTGACTTCATCCATTGTTCATATTTTGTGCTAGACTGATATGCTAATCAGCGCATATTTAATGATTTAATGCCTCATTTGCATATTTAAAGCCTGCGTGAACTGTGAGTTGCTGAGGCTTTTATTTCAGTATGTTAATATACTTTTAACTGAAACGGTAGGGTGGCGGGGTTTTCTTTTTGCCATCATTTCCTTGTACAAACCATAGGTACAAACCAATGATAAGAGGGGTGTGGTATGGCAAGCCATTTTGACATTTAATTTATAACCCGTACTAGTATTTATTTTTATGTTACTAGTACTTCTTTTTTAGATACTGGTATCTTTTCCATCAAGTACTAGTACTTATTTATTTGATACTAGTGCCTATTCTTTAGATACTAGTGTTTTTTTAAAATAGACTAGTGCTTACTCAGACACTAGTACTTTTTTATTAGATACTCATTCATTAGATCCTAGTACCTATTAAATAGATACTAGTACTTATATATTAGATACTAGTACTTTTTCATTAAATACTAGTATATTCATTAGATACTAGTATCTATTTAATAGGTACTAGAATATCTAATGAATAAGTACTAGTATCTAATAAAAAAGAACTATTGTCTTGAACTAATGAGTAAGCACTCGTATATTTAAAAAAGCACTAGTATCTAAAGAATAGGCACTAGTATGTTATGAATAAGCA
>CAIGQW010054217.1:4785367-4802605 GCA_903798125.1 Danio choprae | reverse complement strand
AAATTGAATTAAATTAAAGACATCAATCTTTAATGCAATGAATACTTTTAAAATCAAGTCAAGTAAAGCTCATCTTGACCTGACTTGCCTTGGCTTTTGAAGTATTGGAACAAAATGTTGTCTCAGGACCACAGTGCTACATAAACATAAATATGAATACAACAGTACATAACTAATTGAGGCAGTAATCTAACTATACATATACTACACATAGTTGACTATACACATAAACTATTTAAATATTTTTTTACAAATACTGTACAGTTAATTCCAAAATTAATTACATTATAAATACTTTATCAGATGTCATTGGGTTGTGTTTAATCTATTTATTATTTTATATTATTATATTATAATTTTTTTTGTATCTTAGGTACCTGACGCAATCTTAAATGCTGAAGAAACTGCAGATGCACAAGAGCTTCCCTTAGTCATTCCAGCCCCTGATGTATCTGGGACGGCCAATCAGAAGCCCTCTATCCTCCCACGATTGGACAACTTTGTTATAGTTGACCAAAATGGACATCCCATTCCATACGAACGATTGGTAAGGGTATAAATGCACTATGCTACTTTCACTGGATGATATATATACAGTTTTATGCAAAAACTGGGCACCCCTCTGTGGCTGCATAGTTATGTGCTCTTTCTTTATAAGAGAAGATCACAGTGAAATGCCATTCGGTTTCTAGAGAAAGCTAGATAATGTCATGTTTTTCAGACAGATATACGTAGTGTAGCAGTATTGAGATGTGTGAAATTAAATTGAAACTGAAAAATAGGCTATGCAAAAGTTTGGGCACCCTCTCTTTTGTGTGGATTTCAAAACCTGTAGGGACCTAATGCTGATTGAGTACAACACAAAATTGATATGAGTGACTCAGTGAACCTTAACAATCCTATTACAGGTGCAACCAATCATGAAAAAGGATATTGAAGATAGCTGATTGCTAGTTGTGCTTCTCCTTATTGTGAAAATAGCAAAATGGGAACCCCAAAAGAACTTCCTAACAACCTAAAAACTAGGATAATTCATCAACATGAATTAAGAGAAGGATGCAAAAAGCTATCACAAAGGTTTAAAGTCTCTATCTCCACATTCAGAAATATAGTAAGAAAATGGAAAGCCACAGGAACAGCTTGTGAAGGAAAGATGTGGTAGGCCAAGAAAAATATCTGAAAGGCAAAGGCGAAAAATGGTTAGAATGGTCACTGACAGTCCACAGACCACCTCCAAAGAGCTCCAGGAAGATCTTGGTGCTAATGATGTCATTGTAGATTGTGTCTCAATCCAGCAAACTCTTCTCAAAGAACAGCTCAATGGAAGGTGATGCAGAAGAAGACTTTTCTGCATTCTGCTAACAAGAAGAGTCGTTTGAGGTATGCAAAGGCTCATCTGGACAAGCCTGAATCATTTTGGAAAAATATACTGTGGACAGATGCCACAACCATAGGCGCTTTGAATGGCAGAAAGAAGAACACAGCATTCCATGAGAAGAATATGCTCCCTGCTGTAAAATATGGTGGAAAAATGGTGGAGGGTCCATCGTGCTGTGCGGATGTGTGGCAAGCACAGGTACTGGAAACCTTGTCAGAGTTGAAGGTTGCATGAATTACACTCATTATAAGCAGATTCTGAAGAACAATGTTCAGGAATCAGTCAAAAGGCAGAAGTTACTCCAGGGTTGGATGTGTCAGCAGGACAATGACCCAAAGCACAGTTCCAGATCTACCAAAAAATTCATGCTCAGACACGCTTGCTTATGACCTCAAACACAGATTTATGTATTCATTGTTCTTTTTTTAGGTGATTGTGACAGGAGGGAATGGACAAATATTTGGCGTCCCGTCTGTGCCTGTGAGGGGTGCTCAGATGTTACTACCTCATGGAAAACTGTTGAATGTAGCAAAGTCATCAGGTTATTAATTGTATCATAATTGAATTAATTAAATATTTCTCTTCTAAAATCTAAACAAATGTTTGAATTACAGTTCTGCCATTTGTTTTGTTCTGTTAAACAGGTGTCTTTGGGGAAAAAAGACAGCAGCCTGTCATCACAACCATAAAAGAGATTGATGGTGCTCATAGTTTACCTGCAGTAACGGCTCAGAATATCACTGCTATTAAAATTCAGAAGAAAAGGTCAGTGACATATTTTATTACTTTCCCATTTTAACCGTTGGTTCAGAGTGTGTCTTATTTGTTGAGTATAAAATGTTGTCTTGTCTCTTTCAGTTTTCCTGATGTATTTGAGCCCCCGGTAAAGCCAATGCCACCAGGGTCACCAAACTGGGCTCTGAGACTGCGCGGGTGTGAGGTTTGTCCAGTAGAAAATTTAATAGAATTTGAGATTTTAAAAATTAAGTTTAAATTTAATAAATCTAATCAAATTTGATTTAAAATTATATTATGTTATCAATTTGCAAAAATTAAGTCTACATGTAGGACCATTATGGTTGTTTTGTTTTTTGACAAAATGCTTTGAAATACCATTGTTATAAAAAATGTGCTATAAAAATAAACTTGTCTTATGTCAATTAAGTCTTAATGCAATTTAAGGGCAAATATTTATATATTTCTTATTTATTTATTTATTTATTTTTATTTCACTTGAAACATGCATGATAATTTAAAGAGGACCTATTATGCAAAAATCACTTTTATAAGGGGTTTAAACACAGTTGTGTGGCAACAGTCTGGGAATATACCCATCTGCTAATGGTAAAAAATTTATTAATTTTACTTTTTATAATCACACTTGATAAAAACAGTCTGCAGAAACACTTAGATTGACATTCTTCCTTTGTAGTGTCATGAGAGGGGGAAAGCCCCGCCCATTAGGGGCGATCTCTCCCTCATTAGCATAGGAGGTTAGTCTTGTTTTTAAATCTGCCACTATGCTGACACATAGGCATTTGTAGCTCCGCCTTCAAGAGCACAATCTCATTTGAATTTAAAGTGACAGCCGCTAAAACTGCACAATTTGAATCAAAGTCTAAAAAGGTCAGTTTCAAAGAGTTATAAAACATTATTTGTGGGATATTTTGGGATGAAACTTGACATGCACACTCTAGGGACATCAGAGAATTCATTTACATCTTGTAAACAGGGCCAAATCCTTTAAACAACTAAAAGTAAAGTCTAATATTCATTGGGAAAATGCAATAAAATTGATTATATGTAAAGAGGAAAACACTAAGACTCCTTTGTCAAACAGCCCCTTTTCCAGCAGGATGGCGCAATGATGTCAAGCTAATGAGTTTTGTTAAATCTGTTTTGTGTGCGAGCAGAAGATCGGAGACTCGTACCGTGGTTACTGTAACACAGAGGCCGAGCTGGAGGCTGTTCTGCTTCAACATAAGCAGCAGACCCACGCTGTTTTTGGCACCCGTCAGTCCCCATCACCAGCTAAACCTGCCACCAGGCTCATGTGGAAATCCCAGTATGTGCCCTACGATGGCATTCCCTTCGTTAATGCAGGTAATCTGGTCTGGCTGTTATGACATTACGTCAGATATGCTCCAATATTTATGCCATTTAGTGTTCATTTTAAGGGAGGGTGGGTTACAAGGTAGTTGATTTGAATTTAATGGTGCTTTAAAATGTCCTTGAAAGTCCTTGAATTGGCTGTTTATGAAAGAGTGGGAACCTTGTTCAAGAGTAAAGGCCTTATTTCAAAATAAGACATTTCTGATCTTTAGTTGATATTTGTTAGCTTTGAGGTCATCTGTATGTTAGTGGTTGACAAAACCAGTAAATTAAGATTAAGGAGATTCACTATTTAAGGGTATACATTAAAAAAAAAAAACAAAAAAAAAAATATATATATATATATATATATATATATATATATATATATATATATAGAAATGTTACATGTTTTTTTAACAGTAATAATGACAAAAGTTACAGTAAAAATATTTGAAAGTATAAGTAAATAAATACTGATCTTTGAATTTTATTTCTAAGAATCTTAACAAAAAATCAATTAGTTACCACAAGAAACATATTATTAAATCAGCATATTGGAGTGATTTCCAAAGTGTGACACTGAAAACTAGAGTAAACTAGCTGAAACTTTAGTGTTGCATCGCAGAAATAAAATACACAAATGAGAAAATATGTGAAGTATTCTGAAATGTTTTACTTTTATACTCTTACTTTTTATACTATACTATATACTAAAACTTTAATACATTTTTTTAATAAAATAAATGTAGTCTTGGTCAGCGTGATACTTTATTTTTTTATTCAACAGCAGTAGTGACCAAAGTGTCAGTAAAACATTTAAAAGTATTTAAAAAAATAAATAAATGCAAATTCTTGGCCTTCATATTAAAGATACCTGACAAAAATGTATCAGTTTCCACAATAAAACATTACAGTATATTATCAAATCAGCATATTAGAGGTATCTGAAGTATCTTGTGACATTAAAGAGTGAAAATAATGATGCTGAAAACACAGGAATAACCTACACAAATTACATAATATGTGAAGTACTGTGAAAAGTAAGAAATACAGTAAAATGTTAGAATTTCAAAAATGTAAAACATTTAGCAAAACAGGGCAAATTATGTATGATCACTTGTAAATTACACAGTTTAAATACATTTTTTTCCTAGGAGAATGTTAGTAGTAGTAGCAGCAGCACAAAGCACTTTTTGACAATGTTTTTAAGGCTGTATGTTGCTGTAGATAATGTAAATATTCTCAGCATGTCATTTAACATGATTTTAAGGGAGCAGAGCCATTGTAATGGAATGCCAGTTTGGTCCACGGAGGAAGGGCGTCCAACCTAAAAAAGGGTCCGAGCAAGAAATGTATCAAAACAAGCTCTACAAAGCCACCTGCCCTGCCAGGTACATAGCCTAGAGTTGTACAAAGTACAACAGATTTGTCCTATGCTAAAAAAAGGTGCAATAAAGCTAATATCTGACAATGTTTCTTCAGAATATATATCAAGAAAGTCCGAAAGTTCCTGGAGTACAAGGTTCCAACAGACCCCAAAGTGGACAAGAAGGTGGTGCGACAAGAGCAGGAGAAAGCCTTCTTCAACCTCAAGAACAGTTTATGGGACGATGGAGGTGTTGTAAGGTATTAAAAACTCACCATCGCAGTTTTAAAAAGTCTGTCATGTGACGTGGCTTACTGCAAGGTTTATTTTAAATTAGAGCTGCATAATTAATTATTAAACGATCGTGACCCTGACTCAAACACCCATTCAATCTTGTTTTTAAATGACAATGAATCAGCTAGGCCTATTGCATTTTTGCCCAATACGATAACAGAGGAGCATTAAAATCTGAGTTTGTGATGCCGATGATCCATAGAGAGTGATGTTGACTTGTATAGTTATGAAACTTCAATCTGTAGACTTTTTAACCACACAATAATGTGTTTTCCTTTATTACATAAAGTACAGGTATAAAAATGTATAGGAGCAATTCCATGCAAAGTCAACCTTGCCATGAAGTTTTTACCAAAATAGCAAAACTCTTTCTAAGTTTTAACATCTGTCACATCCATAACGGAGAGGTGTCACATCCATAAAAAAGCTTTTTCCTACTCTTATCCTTTTGATTAGCATTATTTCTTTTGGGTTTAATTCACAGAATTTCTACAATGTTGTATACTGTAAACTTGCAAACCTTTTTGGTCACATCCATAACGCATGTTATATTTTCCTCATTTAAAATATAAAATATGTTTACAGATTTATATCTTTCTGATCCCATAACTGTGGTGAGTTGTTTTGGAAAATATAAACTATATAAGTATAAAAATATACTTTCTATGTGAATTTATGTTTTGAGATTTTATTGCAAATGTCACATCCATAATGCTGGAATTGCTCATAGTACTGATAATCAACATGGTCAACATATCTGCTGTACCAACCAAAATAGATTAAATCACATTTTTGACATCAAAAGTGTGCATAATTTGTTGACATGTAACTGCGCTGTGGGTTTGAGTCCTGACTCATGGACACTTCCCAATCCCATCCCCCTCTCTTTCCATAACTTCATATAAAATGATCATAAAAAAATAGTTTTAAGTCACCTTTCGATGATTCAGTTGAAGATGGTGTCAATTGTGCGACCAGTAGATGGCGACAAGTGACTGTAAAAAAACATTTTTACATAGACTGTGGCACTATGTCAGAAACTTTAGTTTGTTTAGTTTAATTGTCTATTTAAAAGTGTGTAAAATCTTGACGATTATCAGTTTACACAGATTTGATTCTCAATTTAACCAAATAATTCACTCACTCATTTACTTTTGTTTTAGGTATTACGTCCAGCTCCCTACAGAAAAAGCCCACCTGTACCATGATGTGGACACTGCAAACCTGCCTCCTCTTCCAGAGCAGATCTGCTTTACAGAGGACCATCCTCATGAAGAGGAAGACACAGAAGAGCTGGGGTATCAAGCCATGCAGGATGTCCTTGTGGAGGATGGGGTATCCCTACCCGAATCTCGACTACACCCGCTGGTGGCAGAGAAGATCTGTGAGTTGGTGGCTCAAGGTCATGACCAGGTCTATACCGTCCGCAAACAGCTCAGGTATGACTCAGATGGTTTCCAATCAGTTTGGATTTGCTGGAAAATTGTTTACTGTAGCTCTTGTGAATGTCCTGGCAGGAGGTTTGTGGAACGTGAGATGTTCAAGTCAGAGGAAGTGCCCGAGAGACACAATCTGTGTTACTTTCCCACCGTCAATGACATCAAGAACCACATCCACGAGGCGCAGAAAACTCTTGGACCACTGGACGCCTCAGATACTGAGGTGTGGACAGAAAATACTGTATGTTTCTGAAGGTCTGATCACATTCACCTTGAAGTAAAACTGTAGTTTGTAGTCTTTTCAGTGCACATCCATGTATTTTTGCAGGAAGGTGAAAAAGTTCCTGATTTTTTTTCATGTTTATATGTGTCATGTGACTTATGATCTATAGAAACCTGGATAGTTTGAATTAGATTTTTGTTTGATGGGCGATGGGAGAAACAATACTTTTCAAAACAATTGAACTATATGCTTAGCAAAATGATTCAATATTTCGAAGCATTCAAAACAACACATGCATTAGAATATAAATATATTTTTTTCATATTGCGAACTTTTAAATTGAAAGTGTAACTTAATGAGCTTAACCTATCATCTAATGTCATTAAATATTAAGTGGTAATATGTGTTCTTTAATTCATTTTCAAGGCTCAGATATAGTTTTTTTCCCCATGGTGGGCTCTCTAAACAGACCAACAAGAGACTATTAACTGATATTAATCTTTTTAATTTTGCAAAGTCCTCACTAAAATGTCTACAAACTAGGTAATACCAATGAAACCGGTTCAGTGATATGCTACTGAGGTCTACGTTAACCCACACAATTCATGTGGATTTAATGATATTACACAGATCATTTGCCAATGGAGAACTATGGATTTTTTGAAAAGTTTCAAAACAGTTATGGTGTAATGAAGCTCAGTTCACTGTAATAATTTGACCTTGCCAATTTGATATGTGCTCCAAACCACTGATTCAAAGCAAAAGATTTGTAAAGGTTTAGAAGCTTCATGAAGCAGTACTTTGAAAGCAGCCATCAATAATGTGACCACATTTAAACATTAAATGAATATTAGTATAGTAATTCTGTAGTAATCCTTTATTTATTTTTTTGTCTTTACAGTGGAAAGAAGAGGCTGATAACCTGCTATCAGAGACTTTGACATTGACCCTGACTCCTGCTACTGTAGACGGTAAAACACTGCTGAGATATGGTGTGAAATTTTACAAATAAAGGCCAGATTTACTAACAACTTGCACCCAAATCCAACTCTTATTTGGTGTTTAAAACTACAGTCAGGATGTAGTGAAACATTTGTGATGAAAAGGCATGGATAGTGATTTTTATATGTATCTTAAAGTAAAACTCCACTTTTTTTTCACTAGAGTTAAAAGGTTGAGTTAAACCATTTTTTTTATCCATTCAACCGAGCACCGGGTTTGGTGGCAATTTTGGCTTAGCTTAGCATAAATCATTGAATTAGATTAGACCATTAGCATCCCTCTTTAAAATCTTGCTTTAAAATGACCTAAGAGGTAATAAACATTTTCCTTGTTTAAGCTTGACTCTTCTGTAGTACAATCATGTACCAACGGAAAATGAAAAGTTTTTATTTTCTATGTTGATATGGCTAGGAACTATACTCTCATTCCAGCATAACAATCAAGGAATAACAAACCATTCCTACAGCAGGCGCAATGTTATTATGCAGTGTATGAAAACCGGGCTGGCTGCTTGCACAGGGCACCTTGATTTAACCATAGAGGCTCCACCACCACTCCATCAGATAATAACACAACAAATTTAGTATGATTTGAAGTGTGAAGAAGAAACAGTAGTTCAGTCTTAATGTCTTTGAAGTTGTAGTTTCTTTACATCCACTGACAGAACAGACTGAAGTATCACTCTTAGGATTGATGGACAGACACAAATTGTTTAAAACACACTTTCTTTTTTTTTTTACAAACATAATATTGCTAATTTACACCATGGTTTTGCCCATTTTAAATCTGTGTTTCTGCAGGGCATAAAAAATCTTGAAGTATGTTCTATTGTAGAATAACCATGTAAATATCAAGTACATTTTGTCAGATAAGTTTTATTGAAGACACAGATTCAGAAAGAAAAGGATTCTCTGTTTTACATATTTTGTCCACATATAACATAGGCAAAGAAAAGGAGAAAAAACAATATGAAAATCATAATAATAAATAAAAAACCCACCCACATAACAAGCCAACTTGTTTACAAAGACCTGTTTGAACAACAGAGTATGATGACAAAGCATATAATATCAAGTACATTTTAATGGTACGTTTCATAACTCCTTTAATGTCTTAAAGCTAAAATACATAACTCAGCATTTGCTTAGATTTTTGCCTTGATTTGCTGTCTGGAGAGTCAATGCTGGTTGTTTGATTTTGTCATTCAGTCCAGATTTTTTGTCAATCAGATTTGACAGATTTCAGAGCTTCGGACACAGAGAGAAGATCAAACATGCTTATGATATTTTGAACTGATTAAAGAGCACACCTCCTAGAAATTTTTTTTTATTTCTGAGTGAATTTGTTTAGAATCTCTTAAAAGCATGGTAATGTGTATTGATGTCAGTCATTTACTGTAATCAGTGTAATAGTCTTTTTCTATGTAATCATTCAAAAAGTGTATATTGCCAAGAGTAAAATTTGTCTAGATGGCTGTATGATGTATTCCAGCCTCCATCACTGGAATCATTCAATATAACTTAGTGACCAAGTGGCACGGTGGCTCAGTGGTTAGCCCTGTCGCCTCACAGCAAGAAGGTCACTGGTTCGAGTCCTGGCTGGGCCAGTTGGCATTTCTGTGTGGAGTTTGCAAGTTCTCCGCGTGCTAGCTTTGGTTTCCTCCGGGTGCTCCAGTTTCCCCGACAGTCCAAGGACATCTAAGAAATTTAGGGACCGAAGCAAATTTTGATCTTCAAAAAGAAAACTGTAGTTGACGATTAACCATTGTATATTATGCCATAATATCGCTAATGCACTGCTGTTATATTGACAGTTTCCTCTGAAAAGGAAGAGCTCTTGGAAGGAAGTGACACTCTTTCTCCAGAGGCTGTGCATCTCTTCAGCTCCCTCACATCACTGCAGCCCAAGATCTTTGCACATCTACAGGTGAACATGTGTTGAGTTCATAGAGTTATTGTTGATTTCAGTGAATATACAGTTGTCAAAGTCAAAATTATTTAAAAAAAAATTTTCTTTTCCAAATATTTCCCAAATGATGTTTAATGGAGCAAGGACTTTTTCACAGTATTTCCGATAATATTTTTTCTTTTGCAGAAAGTCTCATTTGCTTATTTCACCTAGATTAGAAGCAATTTTTATTGATTTATTTAAAAAAAAAAGCTGTATATTTTTTGATTGTCTACAGAACAAACCATCGTGATATAATGACTTTCCTAACTATCCTTAACCTAATTAACCTAGCCTTTATATTACACTTCAAGCTGAATATTAGCATCTTGAAAAGTATCTAGTAAAATATTATGTACTGTCATCATGGCAAAGATAAAAGAAATCAGTTATTAGATAGTAGTTATTAAAGCTATCATGTTTAGAAATGTGTTGAAAAAAAACTTCTTTCCACTAAACAGAAATTAGGGAAAAAAATATACAGGGGGGCTAATAATTCAAGAGGGCTAATAATTCTGACTGCCACTGTATATATGTATATAAATCAAATAAAAACACACAATTTATACATACTCGTCAAACATATAAAGCTGATATAAAACTTTTTTATAAGGATGTTTTTAATTTCAGATTTAAAAATAATTTTAGCATTTTTTAAAAAATGTATTTTTTGTTTTGCTGGGAGTAAATTTGTACAGTCAAGGAAATTAGACCCAGGGGGCTGTAAGGGAGTGCTAAATTAAATGTTTGAAGAAAAAACATAATAAAACTAAAAATTAAACATAAGCATGATTAAAATATTTAAACATTAATAAATAAACATGCATTCGTATAAAATGAACAAATAAATGATTACAAACTAAAATGATAAAATAATTATTAAAAATATAATTTAATACAATTTAAATAGAATAACCTAAATTTTATTAAACCAAACAAATAAAAAAATATATTAAAACAAGCTAAAAACGATTAAAGGAATGATACAGTTTTGATTCAAATAAATAAAGACTTCAATAAATGAATGTAATAGAAACTAATCATAGTTTCTATTAGTTTAATAGAAACTAAATACTTCCCAGGAAAATTTTTACTTTAGTTGTTTCACTGCCTCTACATGGAACTAAAATAGTAATAAAACTATCGGATATTTCCACTCTTTTATACAAAAAATTATTTTTGTATATAAAAAAACAGCAATCTATTTCATTGAGATGATCCCTGCAGACCCTCATAATTGTACAGTGTGTCAGTGTCAACAGGTTTTTCTAAACATTTGATAGTTTTTTTTTTTATGCTAAAGCTGGGCAAGGCCAGCTCAGGTTGTCAGTTGTCATGTGACTTGGCTCCACAGAACCAAATAGAGATAAATAGATGCTGTTTATGTTACTATTAAGCGCGCTCTTCTCTCGTCTGATAGGCCATCCAGCTCCAGCCTCCCTTGTGTCCAGTGGAAGACCCTGCTCAACCTTCAACAGCAGCACCAGAAGCCCAAGAGCTGTCCAGCCCTGCAGCCTCACAGCCTGTACTCCTGAGTCCGTCTCAATTCCTCCAGTCCAGTCCCAGTGCTGGCGAAGGCATGTCTGTGTGTGAGACCCCGACCCTGCTCGGCATGAGCCAGCTGGTGAGTGTCTCTAATGCTGGAGCTGAAGCAGGAATCACACAGATCCTGCTGGAGGACGGACAGGCCGTTCCAGTCCAAATTGTGGAGCCGACAAACATAGGTGAGTTTATGAGAGGCTTTTAACAGCGCTGGAATGTTCTCATAGTTCCTATAACTACTGGTGGATGTACCACAGGAACTGGAAATAATTTTAGTTGTAAGAAAGACTAAAGACTTCCAGGGGTACTAAATTAGCTTCTATTTCTGAGTAGTGTATCTCAGCACAATGAGAACCATCAATGATCTAAGTGTACGTTGACTGGCCAAATGCATGCTGTATGAAAAAAAAACAGGAATGTTTTTAAAGGGTCATGAAACACTCGACTACATTTTTTGAGATTTAAACAGATTCATGTGTTGAACATCCATTAAGAAACTGCTAGCAGCTGTTACACTGCAGCAAAAAATGTTGAAATATGAGAAATAAATGAAGGATTTAAGGAAATACAGCCTAGAAACAAGTGAAATTATCTGCCAGTGCAGTAAAAGAATTATACTTGGTAAGATTTCTTGAGATAAGAAAACTAAAGAAAAAAGAAATGTCTTAAAATAAGTATTATAGCGTATATAATAAGTGTTATAACTAATTCCAAGCAGTTTAGTCTTAAAAATAGTTACTAAAAAGGATAATTCATCTTAGTTTAAGAATTTTCATGATATATTCTGTTTTAAAATGAGTCAAAGCATTTAAACTTAAAACAAGATTATTGAATGAATTAAATCAGGATTTTGACCACACATAGTTATTCAAATTAAGACTTGACAGCAGTTGCAATGCAAAATGATTATTTGTTGCTTCTCACTATACAGAAGCCTATCGCAACAGAGTGAGTTGCTAATGGTCCAATCTGATTCAATGATTTATGCTAAGCTAAGCTAAAAGTGCTCCTTCCACACCTGAAGATCGGCTGATTGGATTCAAATGTGGGTAAAAATAGGTAAAACTCAAGTGTTTAACACTAGGGGAGCCTATTTGCACAAAGAAAAGTGTTCCTTTAAATGTGTTTCAAGACATACGCATAGAATAAGTTAATGTTAGCTGCATCTACCTGTTGCCTTTAGTCTGCTGCGCTGTTTTGTTTTCTCAGCCTTTGTATTATGTAACACAGTAATTCAATAGTATCTGGATGCAGCCTTGATAATGCAAGCTGAGATTGCATATCTCAGAGATGCCGTGTCAGACACAATGCACTCAATGGAGCTAGTGATGTCACTGAGGGGTAGGGTTAGGTGTGGGCATTAAAAAGAATTGCATGCAGCTCAGATTGCAACTGCACCAGGTCTGCATCCAAACCCCTCTCCAGTAAAAGCTGGTGTAAAAGTTCCTTTAAACGCTTAACTTTAATCTCTACATTTCATCTCCATCATCACGGATCCCACAAGACACAATGTAAATACAGCTTTTATTGTGGTATCCTCCATTTTCCAGTGGTTGAGCTGGCTTACTCTAGTTTTCTTGTGATGGCCCTGTGGTGGACCGCTCTTGTGGATAGTTCCTGTATATTTTCATTGATTTGCCTTTGTAACTCTTTATAATCATCAAAATGAAAGGTAAATCTTTTGTTCTTTATTATTGTTTAGCATTGAGTCCCTCAGCAGACGACACTTCTGTGAAGTAGGATTGTGGGAAACCTATGGATGTGTCAGCAGCATCAGAGGGAGGCTGGGAATACAACAATGGGGAAAAGAAAACAAACCTCAACGTCTGTAAACTGTCAGCGAATGACTCTTTGATCACTGGAGGACTGATTCATTGTATTAGTGACAGTATTATGTGAACATGTACTGTTATTGATATCCATTTCTTCTTTTTTTTCTTCATTTTCAGTTATTGCTATTTTTATTTAATACAATGAGGACTGTAGGTTATATGGGATTTCTCAAGCTCTCATTCAGTAGAACTGAATAAATGAGATCAGAATTAAATATTTAAAAACTACACGTATTGTGTTTTAAAAACTGTTGTTTACGCACACAAACTATGACTTTTTTCACAATTTTGTTTCTCTAATATAAAAAAGAAATATCATTTGAGTGTTCCTGCAGGTATTTCTACTGTAATAGAGTGCTGTACTGTCTGCCCACTTTCAGAAGTATTTTTCATATTAATTTTTTTGTTTTTCATTCATTCATTCATTTTCTTTTCGGCTTAGTCCCTTTATTAATCTGGGGTCGCCACAGCGGAATGAACCGCCAACTTATCCAGCATATGTTTTACGCAGCGGATGCCCTTCCAGCTGTAACCCATCACTGGAAAACATCCAGACACTCTCATTCACACACATACACTATGGACAATTTAGCTTACCAAATTCACCTATATCGCATGTCTTTGGACTTGTGGGGGAAACCGGAGCACCCGGAGGAAACCCACGCCAACACGGGGAGAACATGCAAACTCCACACAGAAACGCCAACTGACCCAGCCGAGGCTCGAACCAGCGACCTTCTTGCTGTGAGGCGAACGTGCTACCCACTGCGCCACCGTGAGGCCCTTTTTTGTTTTTGTTAAAGCATTATATAATCAAGGAAGTATATAGAAATCAGATAAAAAAGCACTGCGAATGACACGACTGAATCAAAAGCAATGGATGCTTGTATTCACAGAAACTGTTTATTTGAAGGGGCAGTGCAGTCGCCTCACAGCAAGAAGGTCGCTGGTTCGAGCCTCGGCTGGGTCAGTTGGCATTTCTGTGTGGAGTTTGCATGTTCTCCCCATGTTGGCGTGGGTTTCCTCCGGGTGCTCAGGTTTCCCCCACAAGTCCAAAGAAATGCGCTACAGGCGAATTGGGTATAAGCTAAATTGTCTGTAGTGTATGTGTGTGTGAATGAGAGTGTATGGGTGTTTCCCAGTGATGTGTTGCAGCTGGAAGGGCATCTGCTGCGTAAAACATATGCTAGATAATTTAGCGGTTCATTCCGCTGTGGCGTCCACTGATTAGAAAAGAAAATGAATGAATGAATGAATACATTTTTATTTGAAGGTGCTTGCAAAATATTAATGTGTATACAAATATTTAAAGGTTTTTGGAGTGTAGGGAGGCAAACCTGATTATATAATTTATGAATGGATGAAGCTAATGCTTTTTTTTATAATGCTCTTTGCTGGCAATGACACTGATTGGTGGAATGTTTGTAAAGCACCATGGGTAATGTAGTTTTTTCTGCACAAACCTTCCAATTAGAGGAATAGTTCACCTAAAAATGGAAAACTTGTCACCATTTACTCACCCTTCACATGTACTGAAAGTGTCAAAAGTGTTTCTTTTTTTGAACACGAAGGATGATATTTGGTAGAAAACTGAATACCTGTAACCGTTGACTTCCTTAAAATTAGTTTTTCCTACTTTGCATATATTATATAGGTATACATTTATAAAGACTCATAACCACATGAGGCTAGGTAAATGTTCTCTTTTTGGTGAACTATCCCTGTTAACATAATTGTTTAAAAAAATTTTTTTTTGCATTGATGCAGACAATAGGTCTAACAAAAGCATATACAATTGATTCACAGGACATATTTTTATCGGTTTAAACAAATATTGGAGTTTTTTACCTGTTCATTGCACTACTAAGGCCTACTGAACACTCAGATGTAGGTGCCTGAACTAGTCTGAACATACTGGCTCTGCTGCTCAATCTAGCAAATTTATACTATTATTTAAATACAATGATGCTTATTTGAATGTTATTAGCAACAAGTGTCACCTTGGTCAAGGTTTAAAATAGACACCAATTCTACAAAATAAAAAAAAGACCCAACGTTGTGTTTTTGTAAAAGGGAAAACACTACTTAGGTATTTTATATAATAAAAACACAAGATGAAGAAGATTATGCTGGAATTTACGGTTTAGCACCGCAGTTAAGTCAAACGTTCCTTTATTAAACTTCCTTAAACGTTCCTTTATTTATCAATTACAAATTTAATGTAATCATTATAACACTATCTGGGCGATGAACAGAAAGACAGCATTATAAAGCAGTTCCGGTTCAGAACTTACCACCCACTTGCGAACAGCAGCTCAGCCTCCAGGTGCATGGATGTAGAGCAAAGACCAGTTAGAAGGTAAGTTTAAACACTCTTAGAGCAAAATACACAAATAATTAAGACTTTCAAAGCGCTTTACCAAACAACAAACACAATGACATCTGCTGGTCAAAACTAAATGCAACGAAGACTCAAATAGACACCTTTAGCAATTTTTAAAAAATGTATTTTTACTGTTCATTGTAGTGTCAGATGATTAGTTAAGTGCAAATGCTGATACTGACCTTGCTCAAACAATCATGTAGATGTCAAAATAATAATTTACATTCATTCATTAAAAAAAAAAAGCTGTTAAAATATTCACATATAGGTGAATATATTAAAATATAGGTGATTTTTTTTTTCTTCAGTCTAACAAGATGAGATTCTTAAAAATAAAACGGTGGTCTTTGGTGAGTAAGACAGTCAGTGGCATCTGGGATTTAAAAAAAGCTAAATTATATATATATAATGTTTTTTTCCTCTTTTGATGATACAATGATGTCTTATGAAGCAAATGATTGGTCTGCGTATTAAATTCAATATTATTTACAAGAATATCTTATATCTATTTATAAGAATATCTAATAGCTGTGTTATCCACAGCTTCGACAAACAGTCCTGATCATTTTCACGACCGTCTTGAGCTCTAGCTTCCTGTATAATCATTACATAAATCTTTTTAAATGTTCTGGTGAAAATAGTCACATACATCTTTTATGTTTGGGTGAACTACACCTTAACCTTTTTATTACATGCTTTACTATCAATAGAGAGCATGTGCAACAGCAGCAACGAAAACATTAGGAAAGTAAAAAACAAAGAAGGATAATTTAAGTGAACCATAAAAAATGTGTTTTATAACATAGAGAGCATACACTGGAATTAAGCACTATTAATCGAAATTTCCTGATGTAAATATTCAATCTTGAGCTTTCTGAACCAGCCTTTTTTTGTCTTTATTTATTTGTTTAGGTTAAATACATTATTTGGCTTAGTGCATTTATGTGCAGCAAACTTTGTTTTATTTTTATAAATATCTACTATTTAAAAAAATTATTAAAAACAAGATGCAGTTTGAGTCTGCACAATTAAAAAGTGCTGATCTGTTGCGTTATTTTAGGATTATGTAAAAAAAACCAGCTCATTGTTCCACGTGTGACCACAACAGAAAGTTCATCTATTTGAGGAATGTGCACATAACTGAATGTGTAAATGGCCCCTAGCAACATTAAACCCTATTCAATTCATTTGACACTGATATTGCTTCAAATCATATAAGTTTCGTTGTATTCCAGTTGTTTTGATTGATCCATTTGCTTGAAAAACTTAAACTTTTAACTTGAGTGCCACATTTGTGAACTCATTCTGCTTTTTTGAAGAAGAAAAAAAGATTAAAACACATTTTGAATATATATATATATATATATATATATATATATATATATAGGCCTCACGGTGGCGCAGTGGATAGCACGTTCGCCTCACAGCAAGAAGGTCGCTGGTTCGGGCCTCGGCTGGGTCAGTTGGCGTTTCTGTGTGGAGTTTGCATGTTCTCCCCGTGTTGGCGTGGGTTTCCTCCGGGTGCTCCGGTTTCCCCCACAAGTCCAAAGACATGCGCTATAGGTGAATTGGGTAAGCTAAATTGTCGATAGTGTATGAGTGTGAATTGGTGTGTATGGATGTTTCCCAGAGATGGGTTGCAGCTGGAAGGGCATCCGCTGCGTAAAACATATGCTGGATAAGTTGGCGGTTAATTCCGCTGTGGCGACCCCAGATTAATAAAGGGACTAAGCCGAAA
>CAIGQW010054217.1:4766861-4784967 GCA_903798125.1 Danio choprae | reverse complement strand
TCCATTCAGCTCTTCTGATGGCTGTTAGCCAACGTTGTCTGTGGTTGACATTAAAATCAGTGTGGTGAACGGTAAAATTTAAGTTTTTTATTTTTGGACTTTCGATTTTGGCATCCTACCGCACAACACGACATGTCTGCTATTGCAACCGGTCTTTTTTTGCAACCGGCATGCGCTGTTGAACCCGTGTGACGTCAGCTGTGCAATGCTGTCTTATGACAATTCGTAGCGTTTTGATTTAGGGGCAATTCATATGAATTGGTATGATCTCATTTGTAAAATTATTGTACGATTTGCTCATCCCCCAATAACGGTTGGGTTTAGGGGTGGGGTTGTGCTCCACGCCTTTTAAAATTCATACATTTTCATTAGAAAATTTACAAATTAGCCACTAAACGGACAAAACGTAAAATAGTTAAGTTTCCTCGTGAAGATCAGGCTGGTTTTATGTTAATATGCTTTTTGACTACTAAAATTAATTTAGACTTAAAATAGAGGTCCAAAAAATGTTAAACAGAAAAACGGAAGTCAGAAAATGTTTACATTACATGAAAAAGCAGATTTTCCCTACAATCTGTATCTAGTCAGAAAAAAAAAGATTCTTCATAATGACGGAGCTCTTGTTGTTTACGTTTTATCCAACGCTATCTCCTGGCAATTTGTAACTTTTTAATTTATTGGCTAATTCATATGAATTTGTACAATTCATTCATAAAATTTAGTATGATTTGCTTATCCCCCAATGGTGGTTAAAATTCGTACATTTTCATACAACTGAACTAAAATTAATTTCGACTATTAAAATAGAGGTCCAAAAAAATGTAAAACAGAAAAACGGAAGTCAGAAAATGATTATATTTCATGAAAGCAAAACTTTTTTCATGAATTTCCCCCCCCCCCAAAATGGAGCTCTCGTTGATGCAGTATTGAAGCAGTGACACACCTGGCTAACAGCTGAGCTTGCAGTCTGGCCTCTAGTTCTGCGCTGGCCGCTGCTTCCTCCTCCCTCCTCCTCATCTCCTCAGCAGCTCTTCTCTTCTCCTCCTCCTCCTCTTGCTTTCTGCGCAGGTACTCCATCCTCTCCATCTCCTCCATCTCTGACAGCTTCCTGCACTCCTCCTCCCTCCGAGCTTCCTCCTCTAGACGCTGGCGTTCCAGTTCAACTGAAAAACGAGGACCGTGCTTTATTCGTTTGTTCACTCGCTCATAAACTTTAATGTATAATTATCTGCATGGCTCTCCACCAAAGCCAGACTGTTGGTTGTAGTCTGTGGGCTTATAATGAAGGATGTAAAGAGGTTATAAAGCCCTCGTGAGCATCATCTTACATCATAAAGTTATCAAAGGGACTCGTATGGACTTTGTGGACGTGCAAGTGAAGGACACAAGACCACAAGTCTGCATCGAGTGTGTCATTTATGTGACAAGGTCTTAGTACTGTGGTCAGTATCACTGTTATGAAAGCTGAAATCCAGACCACGGCCACAGATGTTTCAGACATTCCATATTAAGCCAGATGTTAACTTATGAAGACAGTAAAACTTAGTGAACTGCATACATAATAGGAGGAAAATCATGCAACTAATATGTTGAAAAAGATGTGGATTGTAGCTAAATAATAATTGATTTAATTGATTCAGTATTGATCGTTAATCCAGTTTTCTGGGTATTTATGGTTTGCGCTAAGCAATCATACACATGATTTGGGTCTTGTGATAGACAGGACTTCCAATATGCTACTCATGCTAGAAGTAAATAGCTACATGCTGTTTGTGATTAGCTAAGTGCTAACATAGTGCTAACTAAGATACTCAGTGCATAATTAGATGCATAGATAATTAGACATAAGTGCTAACATAATGCTAACTCACGTTATAGCCTTGAGTTGTTAGCGTTATTGGGTACATTTACACCGTTTACTAAAAACTGAAAGTCATTTCTTGTATTTTTTTTTTTTAAAGATCTTCAAAAAGGCAGCACGGTGGTGCAGTGGGTAGCACAATCTCCTCACAGCAAGAAGGTCACTGGTTCAAGCCCCGGCTGGGTCAGTTGGCATTTCTGTGTGGAGTTTGCATGTTCTCCCCGTGTTGGCGTGGGTTTCCTCCGGGTGCTCCGGTTTCCCCCACAATTCCAAAGACATGCGCTATAGGTGAATTGGGTAAGCTAAATTGTCTGTAGTGTATGTGTGTGAATGAGTGTGTATGGATGTTTCCCAGTGATGGGTTGCAGCTGGAAGGGCATCCGCTGCGTAAAACATGCTGGATAAGTTGGCGGTTCATTCCACTGTGGCGACCCCAGATTAATAAAGGGACTAAGCCGAAAAGAAAATGAATGAATGAATGATCTTCAAAAAGCTAGCCAAATGCTGTATTTAGCATGCCAGGCAAGTAATTAGCATGCCAGGGAACATGTCAGGGCACAGGGCACAAGGCTGGTAAAAAATGACCATAACTTCAATAGTAAAAAAACTGAAAAGACTACAGTAAAAATGCGTAAGCTTATAGTTTGTTTCCTTAATATATCCGGTTAATAATTGTAAATTGACGTTCCCACAATTCCCTGCATGACATTTCACCTTTAAGCCATTTTTGTTGACATTACTATGGGTTTTATTTTTTTCTCATCAGTGATGTACATTAGAGTTTTATGTTACATCTAATGCTGATAAATAGTTTATTTCATTATTTTAATTTGATGCGTGTTATCATGATGGTGTTTAATAGTTGTGTGAATGACACTGAGCGACTACATAGAGCAACTTCTATATGTTTGTATGTTTCTCTGCTCCTGGGAAAAGTTGTTTGTGATGAGCTTCGATTCCTCATGTGTCTTTCTCATCACCATATGCCAATGGCTGGATTTTTGTCTGTGCAACAAAGTCATGTGTAGATGTTTGTACTTCAAAACACTACTGTATAATACTAGAAATTAATGAAATACTATAGTTTACCATGAAACTGAAATTTATTTATAGTTTTTGGTAAATTTCTGGCAACCACAGCTGCCACTTTTTTTACCGCACATTTTACTGACTTTTTTTTTACTGAGTTTTTAAATTATTATTTTAATTTTGCCTTGCATCTTGCATTTCTAAATGTTTAAATATGCCTCGTTTTTAGAATTCATTCAAAAAAGTTGTAAGCATCTTTTATTCCAAACCTGGGCTTCTTTTTACGTTAAAGTCACATTTTTGTTGAATTCACTCTCATAAAGTTATTGCTTAGTTTGTTTCTTTTCAATAACTGTAAGCAAATGTGATTGATGCTGGGCTTTACACCATACATTTTTGTTCTTTATTTTACCATTAAGGCCTTACGTTGGCGCAGTGGGTAGCACGATCGCCTCACAGCAAGAAGGTCGCTTGGTCAGTTGGCATTTCTGTGTGGAGGTTGCATGTTCTCCTCGTGTTGGCGTGGGTTTCCTCCGGGTGCTCCGGACATGCTGTATAGGTAAATTGGGTAAGCTAAATTGTCCGTAGTGTATGTGTGTGAATGAGTGTGTATGGATGTTTCTCAGTGATGGGTTGCAGCTGGAAGGGCATCCGCTGCGTAAAACATATGCTGGTTAAGTTGATTCCGCTGTGGCGACCCCAGATTAATAAAGGGACTAAGACAAAATGAAAATGAATTAATGAATTTTACCATTATACCCCCCCCCCCCAACAAACACAGATCAGCATAGCTTCCCATCACAAATCTTTAGCTACATCGTTCAGTTAAAATAAAAAAACTACCAAAATGCATCGAATGACAGTTTAAGGCTCCGACCAATCAGAAACCATGTGAGTTATTTACCAGCCTGCCGTTTCTCCTCTTCTTGTCTTTCTCTTTGGAGTCGTTCCAGCAGCCTCCTCTTCTCCTCCTGTCGTCTTCTCTCTCTGTCCTTCTCTGCCTGCTCTCTCCTCTGTCTCTCCATCTCCTCTGCTAGTCTTCTTTGTCTCTCTTCTTCTTCTCTAATCCTCTGTAACCTGCATATACGAGGGTGATAGTTTCTTGCCAGTGTCTGCAGGATAGCGTTTCCTTACAAAAAACAGCGACACATTGTACTGTACCTTGCTTCCTCCGATCTCTTCCTCTGTTCTTCTTCCAGTTCAAGCCTCATCCTCTCTTCTGTCGCCTCTTTTTCTAGCTGTCTCTTTTTCTCCTCCTCTTTCTCTCGCCGTTTCTTCTCCACCTCCAGACGACGGCGCTCTGCTCTTTCTGTCAGTGCTGCAGCTTTTTTGTCTGCTGGGTTATTTGGAGCCTCACTGCTTTTAATCTAATGGTTACATATTTTTTATCATGTATGGTTATGAATGCAACTGTAACATGACAGGTAATTGTGTCACACTTTAGCTTAATGTACAATTCACTCATTCAGCAAACCATTAACAAATTTATCCCAACAAAGTACTATTTAGCTGCTTATCAATAGTTAGTAGGGAGTTAGGTTTAGGTATTGTGCAGGATTAGGTTTGTAAAATAAATCATCCTTTATAAGTGTTAATAAACAGTTAATATCTTATTAATAGGCAGGTAATAAGACAGTGGTAAATGGTATAAATTGTTACTTTAAACTAAAGTGGTCCCAATGATTATTTAATGATCACTTTTCAATACAGATGCAATATTGCTGGCACTTTTTATAAGGTGGCCTTAATTACTATGTACTTACATTTAAATGAATAATTATTTGGTACATTGCACTTATTATGTACATACATGTTTTTAAATTGTACATTTATTTTTGTAAAATATTAGCTGCATTTAATTACGTCTGTAATTATAAATGCTCTGTTGACCCATCTACCATCCCTTACAACTTCACCCGCTCTTTCATCTACCCAAACAACCAAATCTGTCCCTAACTTGACCCGGATCCCACCGCAATGGCACCATAAGTGTTGTGCAATACAAATATGAACACAATAAGTACATTGTAGTTATTTTGGGATGTCAGTACCTACTGGCCACTTGATATAAAGTGTGACCACAATTTTGCATACAAAGGATTGCGCTGATGTCAGTAGACATGAGATGCCCTGTGCTGCTGAAAATCTGATACTGCTTACAGAATTGTTTAACAAGACATTAATTTAAAAAGCGCAACATTTAGGTTTCAGAAGTGAAAGTCCCATGAATTTTGATCGTCAATGTTATATGCCTCTGTTGAAGCCATCAATATACATTTGTTTTTTGCAAAGTTATTTTTTAATTCCTTAACTGTCACTGTCCCGAAAGCAGGATGCTTACATTTACTTCACTATATTGCAATTAAATCCTAATCTAATCATGACAAACCATATATCAGTGGAAAGGTCTAAGTCTTCTGAATACATATTTTACTTTTGATCAAAATCTACTTACTCTTTTCAGTTTTGGCTACATTGTTGTCATGTAAAAACAGTTTGTTGACTTGAATGATTTGCAAAGACAGGCATTTGTTGCCGTCTACTGCTTTAACTATGCAACTGGAGATAATTACTGAAAAATTCAGAGGCAGTCTGATTTATTAAAAGTGTATGTATGTCATACCTGCTGACATTTTTCAATTTTTCCTGGGAGTCTCCCGTATTTCACACCCATCTCCTGCCACCCTCCCATTTTATTATTTCTCCCGGGAAACTCCTGTAATTTGTATGGCCCAATCTAGTTAAGAAAAGTCACTTTTTCTCCATGTTTGCCAGATTTCAAGTTGCCAAATCTTATTTGAAGTCCATCGCCTCACACAATTGACGAAATACTCAAAATATAATAAATCTGGAAGCATTTTTTACCTCAATCTTCTAACATACAGCCCGGTTGCACTATTAATTTCCGTGCAAGTGGTAGAAATAATAACCCCACAGAAAATTGAGGAAATATTGGAATTATAATAAATCTCAAAACATTTTTTTTTTACCTCAATCTGTCAACATACGTTACAACCCAGTTGCACTGTTGATTTCTGCGCAGGTGGCAGAAATCATAACCTCACAAAATATTGATGAAATGATTGAAATATAATAAATCTGGATGCATTTTTACCTCAATCTGGCAACAAACATTACAACCCAGTTGCACTGTTGATTTCTGCGCAAGTAGCAGAAATAATAACCCCACACAAAAATTTAGGAAATATCTGAATTATAATAAATCTTGAAGCATTTTTACCTCAATCTCGCAACAAACACTACAACCCAGATGCACTGTTGATTTCTGTACTGGTGGAGGAAAAAATAACCCCTCAAAAAATTGAGGAAATATCTGAATTATAATTAATCTCGAAGCATTTTTACCTCAATCTGGCAACAAACATTACAACCCAGTAGGACTCATTAATTTCTGTGCAGGTGTACATATATACTTGTGTGATTAGCTTAATATATTAGCTGTTGAATCAGAAATACTCACACTGTGGCCTGGATCAGATTTAATGGGGTCTGGCTCAGATTTGTTGTAATCTAAGGCAGGAAGGAGTGCTGAGTCTGCTGACTGAGGAGGCAGGTGGATAAGAGACAGTTGTGCTGGGCCGCAGTGAGCTGCTGTTCCCATTGAGCTGCTCCTGATGGACGTCTGTGAGAGTCTGTGAAGGCTGACATCTGAACGTGCTGTAATGAGCGAGCGCTGCGATCTCTTAGTACTGTAAACCGATCTGAGAGAGTCTGCATGTGTGTATGAGCTCTCGGAGTCTGTATAAGCATCCACGTCATCTCCAGACTCAATATAGCTGTGGTCTTGTGTGTTTTCTAGTAGGGTGTCCTCTGTGTTGCAAGATGACATCGCTTTCTCATGGCTCATCTGCGTCTCTGGCTCATCTTCTGCATTTGTCATCCGTCCAGCTTGCTGCGGTTGAGGTTTACCTGAAACAGATGCAGTGAAATTGCTTTTTCTTCTGTGCATGGTTTGGTTCGAATGAATGGCCTGCTTCTTCTAAAGGAGCATCAACAAGTGACTCATTTGAATCATTTTCCATATAATGAACAGTCCAAGAAGAGCATAATCACTTTAAAGTTTGGGCTTTCCATGTTTTGAAACATTTTTTAAAATAAGTATCTTCTTGGTAACTTCTGCTCACCGATGCAATTATAATAATTACAGTTAAAATTAAAACACGGTGAAGTATGTTTACAAAATGTGTGTAAAAATGCTAATTAAACATCACTGTCTCAGTGATTTAAGGCCTTCAAAACCATTGTGTCCTGAAAAGGCAATACTTTTGGTAGCCAAAATTTAATAAATGATGCTATACATTGTAAAATGTTAAGAGAATATGATTGATTTTTTTTAATGTGGTCTTTGAAAGAACAGCTAACACAAACTCACCTACAACAAATGCCGGCTGACCCTTCTTCTTCTTTTTTGCGTTAAATATGGAGTTCTGGGATTTTATAAGGTCCACTTTTTCTTCTTCAATCTCTTCTTTTTTCTCTTTTTCTGTTTTCTTTTTCTTCTGTAGATTAAGATCTTATTATTAAAAATACAAGGCATGGTAAATATGAGTAAAAAACTGAAGTGGTAAATAAAAATGGATGTAAATGAATTTTGTATTTAACCTTTAGATAATTTGCTTAAAAACATTATTCTGTATCATGTGCTAAAATCAAATATCAAAGTGTAAAAAACATCATTAATGATGGTGTAAAAGTACATCACTAACTCATGTGCAAAGTATGTTCCCATTGATATTTTACATTTTTTGTACATCTGTGTGACTAGGAAAAGGAAATTGTCCAACCATGACCTCCTATTTCATAAGTCTAAACATATAAGGTAGAACAAAGGCCAAATTCAATCAATAAAACACTTGTTGAGATTCAGGAAATGGAGATAAGATAACAGAAAAACACTGAAAATGGCAAAAACAAAGTCAAGCATCTTCAGTTTTTTTGTTTAGCAAACATTCAAGAGGTTAAACAGTAATTAATTTTTTGACCACCTTCATAAATAGCAAATGGACTTAGCATGTATCTCACTTTCTTTGAGGTAGAAGAGGGAACATCTGGGACACTTGTATTCTGGATCTCAGCATCTTCCTGAATTTGAACAGTTTTCCCCTTTGATTTGCCTATTTGCTTGTTAGGCTTCTTATTTTTCTTCACTTTCTCCAGCAGCTTGTCTTCTGTATCTTCTCTACCACGTGTTTTTTTTGATTGTCCCTTTCTGTCAAAAAGTAACAACAGAGTATATCAGATATTAAAGGGGTCATGATATGAGAAATCAAAGTTATCTTGATCCTTTTAAATTTAAGAGGTCTTTGTTCCATTAAAACATCCTGCAAGTTTCAATACTTCAATTGCCCTCCTTGTTATAAACAAAGCATTAGTTTATTCAGGCTGTGAAAATGTTTCGTTTGCAAGTGAGGTGGTGTGTGACACCACAGTGTTACGTAAAAACCACCTGCAGAGCACAGGCTCCGCCCACTCCCATTCAGAAGCTCAAAAGTAAATATAAGCGATTATAAACACTGCTGCTCTACAGTGGATGCCTTATACAGTTGTGTGTTCAGTTACTCATACGCAAATGAATCTGTTGACACACAGGACATATTAAAGAGTAAGAGAACTTTCGCTTTGACATGTCTGGTTTAAACAGTTAGTTTTTGAAGGATATCAGAATCAGGAACAAGTGGATGGTCTAATGGTGTCAAATATTATTTTGGAGTATTAGATATTTTTGCATTGAATAAGTAAGTTAATAAAGTCATAATAAACATAATCTCTGATGAGAAGTGTACCATGTCATGCCATGTCTTTTTAAGTTCTAAACATTGTTTTCCATTTGGTGTCTTTCCACGGCAAATAGAAAAAACTGTAAAGATGTGGTGCGCCATGGTGGTGGTTCTTGTCCTGTGTGTTAGGCGGGAGAAGGCTGTTTGCCTGATGTTTCTTAAACAGTTCTTCAATCACAAACTAAGCGAACTAAGCGGCAAAGTTTGGGTATTAAATTTAACCCGGTATTTGTTGCTTCCTTTTTTTAATATTCATTTTCATTTAGATTTTTTGCTTATTGATTTTATTTATTCATTCATTCATTCATTCATTTTCATTTCGGCTTAGTCCCTTTATTAATCTGGGGTCGCCACAGCGGAATGACTACACTCGTACACTACGGACAATTTAGCTTACCCAATTCACCTGTACCGCATGTCTTTGGACTTGTGGGGGAAACCGGAGCACCCGGAGGAAACCCACGCCAACATAGGGAGAACATGCAAACTCCACACAGAAATGCCAACTGACTGATTTTATTTATTTATGCATAATTTTTGCATTTTATATGCTGTTAATTTTTGTTGTTTGCAGTTTTTTGTGAGTTATGAAAGGTATTATTAGATTAGTGTAGAATTTTGAGGAAATAAATTAATTTAATCTGAAATAAGGCTGTAATATAAATAAATGTGGAAAAAATGAAGCACTATGAATGCTTTCCGGATGCACTGTAAGTAGAAGAAATGTGGCAAATCTTTAAGCTTTACTTTTCTGTTTCATTGATTGTGTTTAATAAGCAATAAAATCATAGTTGGAAATCAGATTAAAAGTTAGATTGTATACAGTTGCTGGTTTGCAATGGCAGTACTTTACCACTCACAGAAAGGCAGGGCTCCAAAACGATTCTGCTTAGGGTGCCCGGATGTATAAAGCCGGCCCTTGGTGCAAATCACAGCACACCATCACAGCATTTTAAAGAACTTCGTTTGAAGTATATTGGGGTCTTTAGACTGTTTACCATGCAGTGACATCAACCAATCAAAATAGTGGACATTAACTGACAAGCTTAAAGGGACCCATACCTTAAAATCAGTAGGAAGTATAGGACAAACAAATACTATGGAAGTCAATCTTCAATTTCTTCAAAATATCATCTTTAGTGTTTAACAGAAGAAAGAAAGTCAAATAGGTTTTAAACAAGTGGAGGGTGAGTAAATGATGATAGAATTTTCCCTTTAGGATGAACTTTCCATTTAAGCAACATTAAAATAACTGTAACAAAAATCCATGCTGTGACGTCATTAATGGGAATGAGGAGGAGAGTGTCGGAAGTAAAGATATAGGCCAGACGGAGCGATAAGAGCTCAGATGTGAAGCGATACTCTAATCTCCATTCTCTGCTTTCTTTCTGCTCGCAGAGCCTGAGAAGAGTTTCAGCCTGAAACCTGAGCCACAATCAAAGAGCGCCGGAGACCGGGACGGATGGAGTGACGACAGAGGAATGCAAACAGTGATTAGACAGGATATTAATGAGTCTCAAAAACCTTGGAGCCAGGCTGAGTGACCTCTGGCTGACCTCTGACCTGAAGTCGCAGCCTGTTTTGTGTACACCAAAACACAACAGGAACGCAAGCAGGATGGTGATTGAGGAGGTAAGAAGTGATGAAGCGGCGGAAAGCGAGAGGGAGGAGCTCAGGGAAATTAAAAGGACGTATGGGGGGATTGATTGTCCAGAAATTACAGAGAGCACTAGGCTGTATTTATTATTAAAAACCCTCTAATCATCTCTGTTAAACTGTTATTATAAATAATAAATCCTGGTTAGCTCAGTATTTTGCCGGGTTAACTTAAAGTAAAACCGTTTATATATAACTTACATATTTCAGCTAGTTGCTAAAGAAAATTCTATATATTCCCGGAAGATATACAGTGCTCAGCATATATGAGTACACCCCCCACAAATCTCTCATTTAAATAAATATTTTCTATAGGATGCTTTACAATATTATATTTGTGCATATACATTAGTTTAGTCAATACTGAAGCCAAATCTGGAGCTAATCTAACAAAATAACTTACAATAATAGTTCAAAAATTAATAGCCCAAATTTTTTCTGTTTAATCACATCTAAATCCATAAAACTAAAACCCTTTTTGTTATTTAAAATAAAATAAACATTAAATTGAAATAAACATTGTTATAAACACAAGTAAAATATACACATGCATAAAATATTAAATTATATTATTAAAGAAATTGTTTAAAACAAAACTAAAACAAAGCTAAAAAATATATTCAGTAGTTTAACTTGATAAACTAAATTATTTATGATATATTACTAAAAATAAATTAAATTTTTAAAAAATTGAATTAAGATAAATGACAAAAATGAACTCATATACAAAACACTAAAGGTGCCTAATATTAAACTGAAAACAGAAATCTAAAAATAAAACACAGGTAAATTTAATTGAAAGTATTAATAAAAAGCATGAGCATTTCAACGATGACACTACAACAACACCATCATTTGATACCATTTCACTTTTGAGGTTTTATCACAATAATATAAACATTTGCTATATAATGCAATCCCTCATGCATCATTTATTTGGACAGAGGGGTTACATGTGCACACTAGGAACTTATTCGAGGAATGTTTTGTTATTTAGCTGTTCGAATTAAAACAAGCAAGCGTGTCAATCACACTGCACATCAGTACAGACTTCATACACACAAACACAGGAGCACAATATGACATGTGACTGAGACTCACTCTGCAGCCGCTGGTAATCCTGTCTGGATTTCAGTCTGTCCTTCAGGAGATGGAGACTCCGGTGAATATGCTCTGGCAGTGAAATGTGTTGATTTTGGGCTGATAGCAGGCTTAGCACCTTTGGACTTCCTTGACCTTTGTGTCACCCCAGTTTCCGGCTGTAAAGTTGTTGTTTTTACCCTCCAGTTTCTTTGCACCGCAGTGACCTCCTCTCCTGTGGGAGAATCACAACTATGTGATGATGTATAGTGGAGATCAAAATGACAGAACGGCCTACAATTTCCTACATTTCGAGCTCAATGCTTAGTACTATTCAAAGTTAACAAGAGCAAAAAAACAACAACAACAACAACAAAAAATCTGCATATTTCATCAATTACATATATTCTGAAGCACAGTGTTAAAAATGTAAATGAGTTTATTAAAGAACACTTTGAGGTTCCTCACAGTTATTGGTGTTAATATGGTCCCTTTTTTGATAAATAGCAGCCAAATTTTCCAGTTTTCACTGATTTTGCAAGATTTAAAAAGCCATTCTGTTTCTAGAATACTGTATATTTACAATGTCATTAGCTCATTTAAGCGCCCCATAAAGGTTATCCATGAAAGACAAATGTCAAGAGGTCCTTATAATGTAGCAAATCTCGGTGGGATCTGAGTGTCTGTGTAGTAGCCACTTTTCCACTATCAGGCAGAATGTTTCTCTTTGCTTAACTGTTCCATTCCGTTCTGATCTGGGCCAGGATAGGGTTTCATATTCCACTGTGGTGCTGATAAAACAAGTAGAACCGTACCTGACTGTTCTTAGAACAGTTTGGCATGATATTGGAAAAGCCAACCCAGGCTCATTCTGATTACGTACTTCTATATACATTTCTGGAGAGCGCCAAATACACCCCAGAAGCTACGTTTTTTTGCAGTTTTTGTTTTTGCGAATCTGCCAGAGGCCACAGTGCACGGTTTTTGAGATCTCAAATTTCTCTCGCAAATGCCATTCGCACCCGCTCTTCTCGCGTAAATCCACCAGAGGCCGATGTCGACTGACTGACTGACTGACCGATCAACTGGCCCACCCTCCTCCTTCCCTAAACCCAACCGATAGTGTTTTAAAAAGCACAGATTGTCCAGCGCCTACCCACTTCCCTAAACCCAACCGACAGTGTTTTAAAAAGCAATCTAGAAAAAGAAAAGCCCTCCAAGCAGCCGAATGTTTACCACATTTTCAGATTTGACCACATTCTCACCCTGTTATTTATTTGTTTGTTTTATTTTTTGTCTTTTGCTTTTGTCTTACCTGCATTCTGGAACCGTTCTTCGCCGCACTATACCCCGTCGTCGCAGTCAATTCTGCTCTGTGTCTCAAATCCTCCTACGTACGCAGTGAGCCACTGAATAAACTGGTAACAGCGGAAAAGACGTTCATAGAGAGGTAAGTGGTCAGCTGGTAAGTGCGAAAAGAAACGACATCATACCACCCTGTAGCGTTCGTTTTAAAGACAAAATGCAGCCATACGTTCCTCTGGCTACATAATTCGTGATCTCCAGAAATGTATATAGGGCTACATTTTCAGAATGAGCCTATGTAGGGAAAAGCAGAATGTGGACTGAAAGCCCTGCACACCTCTCATCTGCAGAAAGAATCAAAAGGCTAGACTAACCTTTAATGAAGAGCATGTTGTGGACAGAGAACTGGTCCAAATTTCTCTTTAGTAAGAAAAGCAAGTTTAATATTTTGGGGTTAACCTGGGGAAAGTCTGATCCCAAAGCCACACATTCAGCATGTCTCTGAATGTTTACAGTGAGAGAAGGTAGAAGTGATACAAAGACTATAGCCACTTTTCCACTGTGTGGCGTGGAACAGTTCGGCATGGACCAGCTTGACTCAGTTTGTTCTGCTCTGCTCAGTTTGCATTTCCACTGCAGTTTAGTATCACTTAAATTGGGTGTGATTATTGTTATACATTTTTCTGCCTCTACTGCTGTAACTTCCTGAAAGAAACTTTTTCATTCTGGTTGTCTCCCACAATGTGTCCCATCTGCTTCTCGACTACCAATGAGAGGAGCGTCTGGACCTCTTCTTCTGACCACAATGCTGCCATTTTAGGTGTCTTTTTCTTGTGGTGGTATAAAAATAGTTTAGTCATGTGAACCAACAATCTCTTGTGTTGCAAATCAAGCAGTGTGTATAGGTCATGTTTTAGTAATGGTATGAGGTCGTACAAAAAAAACGTGGCAGGTACTAGATACAAAATGCTGTGGAAAATCCCCCCAAAAGTGAGCCGTACATTATACCATGCAGTGGATAAGCGCCTTTTGGTGATGCTGTATAGTAACAATTTCATGCATATTAATGCATATTAATATCTCACTCATAATAATGCATGAAGATTTTGATTGAATTTGATCTATCTCATGAATATATCTGTAGAAATGCTCAGAATCTGTTGATGTTACTCTTCAGGTCTGACAGCAAATCACTGCTCTGAAATGTACCTCCATCTCGTGACGTTGCTTCAACTTCAAACCGAAAGAACAAAATTACTTAGAAAATAATTAAATAACCAATTTTCACCTAATTAAATTCACACTGTTTTCAGCAATGTGTATGCTGTATTTAAAAATCTCAAAGAAATGTGTTTGAGGGTTTCATGACCTTTAAGAAGTCAGTAAAAGGTGGAGGAGAAGTGTTATACTTTGGGGGATGTTTTCTGCATGCAGGAGTTGGAAAAATAAAGCTTGGATAGCAGATCTAAGCTGAGCTGTTACTCAGGTTACCGGTTTTGTTGAGCTGTTGAGTTGTGGAGCTGCTCATTTCCTCTAATCTCTCCTCTGGTAAATAGACCTTGAGAGAGACGGAATGAGATTCAGTCAGATTAAACCAGGCATTAATGGATAACTCAAAATGGCATGCTATACCGGTGGAACAATTACCTGTTCCTCCTGAACTATTTCACTGTCTGAGCTGAAAAAGTCCTCTTCCTTCTTTACTTTAGATTGCTTTGCACGTGATCTGACCTTAATCTCCTACAGAAAACAGCATTACTTATACACTACCATTCAGATGTTTTAGGCATCAAAGATTATTAAAGCGTTAAATTTATCAGTTTATAATAGGGGTGGCCAGTTGTTTATGATCTGTATTCATTTTGTAATTGTTTTTAATGATATGTGAGTTGGCCTGAGTATGTAATTCAATTTGCTGCTAACAAACAAAAACACATTTTGAGAGACTAAAAGTATTCAGTATGTAATGAAGTCCATTAAAATGCATATAAATGACTCTCTCTCTCTCTCTCTCTCTATATATATGTATATATGTATGTATGTATGTATGTATGTATATGTATATATATATATATATATATATATATATATATATATGTTTGTAAGATATGATATAATTAATATCACACAAGCAAGAGTAACATTTTCTTGAATATCAGCATGTGAACTTGATTGCACGTGATTATTATATAGATATTATACATGCAAGTTTACACTGACCAAAATATTAGCGATATAATGGAGACAATATTGTCAGTGTAGTATCAGAATTTTCAAGAAATCAGTCAGGCAAATAATTGACTCGGGTTCTGTTCAATTGAAAAATGTTTAGTGAATGCTCATGCAGTTTAACAATAAACTCCGCTCAAAAAACTGTGTTGCTCCATCTTTGTTGCTTTCATTTTCATGTCTTGTAACTTAAAACAGTCCAATAAAGGTGGAGCAAACTATTACAAACAAAGGGGTAGTGGGAAATCAGCAAATGTACAATTATAGCCATAGAAAAACTTGCCCGGAGCAGTATTGCAGTGTTTAATTTTTGAATGAATCTCATTTTTTGAACGCATCGAGTGAGCCATTGATTCACTGTTTAATTAATAAAGACTTCTTTGTTTTCTGAATGAATAAGATGTTTTGAATGAATGATTCATTGAACATTCACTCAGTGTGAATATTCAGTCAACGACAATTCAGTGCTATAATTGCTATTCATAACAGACCTAAACCAGCACAGCTAACTATTGGTTGATTTTAGTTATTTTAAAAAATCCCCTGTAATTTGGAGATATTGTCAATATTGGACACAACTGTTTCACTAAATCGTGCAGTACATTATATAGGTAAAAAATGTAGCCTTACCTGGATTATTTCATTGGTATTATCCAAACGCTCTTCTTTTCTCTTGATCTTATTTTGCTTTGTTCGAGATCTGACCTTAATCACCAAAAGAAAACAATTTCTCATGTTTTTTTTTTAACCAGCTAAATCTGTAACACTTTTGTCAGCTGTTCCAATAGTTGGACTTCTTAAATTGTTAAGACTTTCTAGCTTCAGCCAAATATATGTATACACATACTAAACATCATGCATTTAAAAAGATTCACCTGTGCCCCCTGAATCGTTTCACTGTCAGTGTCTAAACAATCGTCTTTTTTCTTTATCTTGGTCTTCTTTGCACGAGATCTGACCTTGATCTCCTACAGAAAGCAGCACTTTACTTATTTCAAATTTAATATTTCCATCTTAATTTGTAGCGCTTAAATCAAATCTAGCTAAATGTGTTTTAGACAGATGAAGACTTTCTACAGATGTTGAAATCTCATATCATAGCCACTCAACAGTACAGATAAAAAAATAGGGGACAACTCACCTTTTCCTCTTGATTTATTTCATTTACAGCACCCAAACAATCCTCTTTCCTCTTGGCTTTCAATCTTTTTGCATGAGATCTGACTTTAATCACCTACAGAAAACAGCATCTCACATATTTTATTGTGACCTCCACAAAATAATAATCATAAAAAAAAATTATATAGTGTCTTTTAGACTATCATGGATAATTTTGATACTAATACTGACAATAGATGGCAGCAAGTCCCTGTATTAATTCATGATTTATTGAATCATTCATTCGATTGATTTGTTTTGTTGGCTGATTCATTTGGAATATTTATGAATGGATTATTTATTGATGACTCGCTTGACAAAAAGAGAAAATAAAAAAAAAAATCTTTCAGGAAATACATACTGAGTGTTGTTCTTTTCTACCTTGTTAACACTTATTTGATTGGTGAGAAAGAAAAACAGAAACCAATCATATCTAAATTGAACTCACTCAATATTAAAGGGATAGCGCAACCAAAACTTTGTGTTGAACACATAAGAATATATTTTGAAGAAAGCTGGAAACCTCTAACCATTGACTTCCATAGTGAGAAAACAAATATTATGGAAGTCAATAGCTATGTTTCCATCTACATATTTTAATACACATTCTGTATTATCGCATAAAAAATGCTTTATGGAAATTACAAAATTCGCATCAATTTTGAAAATGTACATAAAAAAACATATGCGCATAACTGAGTAGGATCAACTTTTTGTTTGAAATGTGCAAAAACCATGATGGAAACACTTTTACTGAAAAATTCTAGTATGCTCATTAAAAATGTGATGATCAAAATGGGTGCACCATGTTGGCGTGGGTTTCCTCCGGGTGCTCCGGTTTCCCCCACAAGTCCAAAGACATGCGGTACAGGTGAATTGGGTAAGCTAAATTGTCCGTAGTGTATGTGTGTGAATGAGAGTTTGTGGATGTTTCCCAGTGATGGGTTACAGCTGGAAGGGCATCCGCTGTGTAAAACATATGCTGGATAAGTTGGCGGTTCATTCCGCTGTGGCGACCCCAGATTAATAAAGGGACTAAGCCGAAATGAAAATGAATGAATGAATGAAAATGGGTGCAATAGTGATTAATGAACAAAAAACCAGCAGGCCACTGTAAAACATCTGAAATGTTGTTTTGGTCATTCTAAAATGCCTCAACCAAAATCTTCATATTATTATAACCTCCAGGACTGTTGAGTGAGAGAGTTTCATGTCTCCAAATGCCACCGCGTGTTCAGTGCGTGTCAGCATTGTCTTCTGTTTTTCTTTTTGATATTTGGCACCAGTTTATCAGGAAGTGACAGTTTTGTTCTCTTTGACTTTTTGCTTTATTCGCAAACATTTATGCGATATTCCAGTTTTGTTGGATCCATCTTTGGCTACTGATTAACAATTTACAGTTTTCTTCAAAATGTCTTCTTTTGTGTTCAACAGAACAAAGAAAATCAGAATTGAAGCAAGTGAAGAGCTGCTAAATGAGTTTTCAGTTTTGGGTGAACTATCCCTTTAACTTCCTGACTGCTGAACTGTTGTATATAAGCAATATCATTTGAATGATCTTGTCAGGCAATGCTATTCAGGAAAACTGCACTCTCGACTGTATGATATTACTTAACAATATCATCTTTTTAAAAAAAACTTAATATATTTGGTTTTATAATTAGAAATGTAGGTTCATTCTAATAGGTTATGCCACACAGTAAATGCTTTTGACTCTCAAGATGCGTTTTTATATGTTTCTTACAAATTGAGGGACATATTCAAATACTGTCTACTCGCACATTATTTGATATCATCGTAGACTTTAAATATTGCACACCCCTACTTGGTTGTAACAAATGTCATAATAGACCTTTGACTGTTAAGTATGTTTTACTGTTAAGTACTGTTTTTAATGTACACAACATTTATATTCAGGAAAATGTAAAAAAACAACAACCAACCAATCAATCAATCAATCAATCAATCAATCAATCAATCAATCAATCAA
>CAIGQW010054217.1:4743639-4760016 GCA_903798125.1 Danio choprae | reverse complement strand
AACTTTAATAAGAAACAAATCAAGCTCATTTTTGCACTGAATACTATGCTTAAAACACAGTTTGTTTCATTTGTATATTTCTTTTCTATTGTATCTTCAAATAAATCAATCAAAAACGTTTTGGCCATAATGTTCACTTATAATCATTTGATATAAACGTGAATACAGTATTACAAAATAATCATTATGATGATTTTCTTCTCCCCAAAATCGAGCAGCCCTATCTCTGAAAGTCATTGACAGTGGCAGGAATGTCAAGAACATTTTCTATGGAATGAAATGGACTCACTTTTGACTTCATTACCAAAAAACAAAAACAAAAATGGCTAAGGCAACAAAATACAGCAATAACAAAAACAGTGCTCATTGACTGTTTAATTAATCAGATACCTGCATATTGTATTTCCTGTTGGGAACAAACAAATAAGCGAATTGAGTTTACAAACTGCCTACAAACTAAATTGAACCATCAACATTTGTACTTCCATCAGTACCAATTTGCCTCTGCCATAAATCTTCGTTTTGACACACAGTTTGGAAAGTCATTGCTGGTAAATCTCCCACTGGTAATTACGACTTCATGGTGGCGCTCCGCTTGTAAACATAATCATTCTGACATGCCACAAATGCTCTGGTTTGTCATTGGGATAAGGTCTAGCATGCTATCATCATGTGGATGAACCTCCTGAACAAAAAAAAAGTGCCACCAGGGGGCACAAGTAACTGCCCCAAACATGGCTTACAAAATCCTCAACAGCACAGCACAGCCTGCCAGGCTAAATTTATTCATAATAGCATGTTTATATGTCTAGTCATTTCTCCGTCAAATCCGGTATGTCTTTTTGTCTGAGAAAATAGTTCTGAAGTTACAGCGTGGTTTGATTTAGGTTGTAGAAAAGCAACCGCAGCTACTCAGTTTGCCACTTGTACGTTGTATTTTCCTGACACAGATATTCACTTTCGAATGCCAGGTTTCTGTCTTCTGCGTTAAAACGTGAGATGGCCAGCTTGTTCGGTGTCCCGCTGTAGGATCGGCCGTGTTTTCTTTGTGCCTCTCTCTGGATCACGGCCTGCAGTCTGGACACAGAGCGGCCGGTTATTTTGCAGCCAGTGATGGTTTATTTTTCAGCAAGTCTGTCTGCTTTAATGGGTTCCAGCGCTGCTTTGATGTCAATGAGGCAAAGCAACGGGTGTGTGGAGGAGATAGACGGTGTGAGGGAGCGAGGGGGGATGGAAAGAGCCTCGTAGTTTGGCCTGTGAACGCAGCAGCGACCTCATCCTCCAGAGAGAAGGGCTGCGTTTTGTTCCACATTCTTGCTGTGCGCTGCGAGCGAGAGACCTCTGCTCCGTCTCTCCACACCACACTCACCTTCCACGCCCTCTGATCTCACACACCCAACACTGCAATTATTCATCCTGCATGACACACATCCTGCCGAAAAAGCAACAGGAGCACTCTTCTGCTTGCTTTCTCCATCTCGCTTTTTCTTGATTTTTGTCTGTTTCTGTCAGAGCCCCTGCTGAACATCTTTCCAAACATGAGATGAAAGCAGAATGTAGGTCACTGGATTTGTTTTAACTGGACCTGCGCTTAACTGGACCTGCGCTTATATCGCACATAGAAAATCTTATGTCACTAATTATTATTCCTAACAAATAATTATGTTATTAATTGCTCACTCTCATGTTGTTCCAATCCCATGACACCTTGATTCATCTTTAGGATACAAATGAAGATATTTTAGATGAAATCTGAGTACTCCCTCATCCTCCATAGACAGCAATGCTCCAATAAATAAATAAAAAACTCTATGCCTTCAGTGGTTCAATCGGAATATTATCAAACTACAAGAATATTTTGGTGTGCGCATAAAACAGAAATAACAACTTTATTCAACAGTGTCAGTATACTGTATTCAATACGCTTCACTATTCTGACACTGGGAAGAAATGGTTGACTTACAGTTTTTGTTTTATGTGCACCCAAAAGTGGGTTCTTGTGGCTTCATAATATTCCGATTGAACTACAGAAGACACGTGGTCTGTTTTGGCAATGTTTTTTGGTACCTTTCTGAACTCTCGGACCATTGCTGTCTATGGAGGATGAGGGAGCTCTCGGGTTTCATCTAAAATATATTAAATAAAGATTTCATAGGATTGGAACAATTTAAGGGTAATTAATTTTAAAAAAATCATTTTTGGGTGAACTGTCACTTTAAATATGAGATTGTTGACTAAACTCACTCTCACTTTCCTTTGGCTTATTCCCTGCTTCATCAGGGACACCACAGCAGAATGAACCGTCAATTTCTCTGGCAATTGTTTTACACAGCGGACGCCTTTTCAGCCACAACCCAGCACAATACATAGCTGGGAAACACTCACACGATCTCTAATTCACACACTCTATGGCCAATTTCATTCATTTATTCATTTTCCTTAAGCTTAGTCCCTTATTTATCAGAGGCCGCCACATTGGAATAAACCACTAACTATTCCGGCATATGTTTTACGCAGCGGATGCCCTTCCAGCTGCAACCCAGTACTGGGAAACACCCACACACTCTCGCATTCACTACAGCCAATTTTGTTTATACCCAATTCACTTATAGCGCATGTCTTTGGACTGTGGGAGAAACCAGAGGAAACCGTTTTGTACTTTGTAATGACCAACATCTCTTGCTACCTAAAGAATCAATCCTATTTCAGCTAGAAAGTTTGTCTGTCAGTTAAATGTGCTTTAGAGATAGTTAAGGACATTAAGCAGTGAGGTCTAAGCAAGGACCTTAACATTTAGGAAAATGTAGGTATTCTCACTGTATTTCATCCTCTAATTGTGCAGAATTATGCATAAAAGGTAGATTTGTAAAACTGCAAATACATCAGATCCTGTGGCATATTCTCTTTATACATCCTAGTCAGTAAAATATTGTGTGTGTACGCACATCTGTCCTACTATATACAGCTATATACAGCTCTGGAAAAAAACACATTAAGAGACCACTCCAAATCTCCAGACCTGAACCCTACTGTAAAACCTCTGGAAAGTGATCAAGAGGAAGACGGATGCTCACAAAGCCAAGCTGCTTGAATATTTGTGCCAGCAGTGGCATAAAGTCATTAACCAGCAATGTGAAAGACTCCTGGAGAGCATGCCAACAAACTCTAAAAGCTGAGAAAAGGGTTATTCCACTAAATTGATTTCTGAATTCTTCCAAATGTAAAACATTCAAAGCCTCTTTTTACTTCTCATAGTAAACATGATATACATTTGGCTCTGTCTGTAATGAACACCACCCTTCTCCAGCTTTACAGACACCCCAGAATGCAGTGTGGCACCTCTGAACACTCCTTACTATTTTCAGTGACCAGCTTGTTAGCACGTTGTCAGCGTCCAGACAGACGACCATCAAACGTCCCAAAATAAGCACACGTATTAGCATTTGGTTTTAGGTCAGCGTAAAGAGCGGTCTGAAGCGCTAATGTCTTTTAAAACGAGAGTTAAAACGCTGTTTAAAATTCTGTCATCAATTTCTCACCTTTGAGTTGTTCCAAACATGTATGAGTTTTTTTTGTTTTAATAAACACAATTGAACATATTTTGAAGAATGTTGGTAACCAAACCATTGTTGGTCTTGCTGACTTCCATATGTATTAAAGTCAATGGGGACCACTCTGTAAAAAATGTAGGGTTCCACACAATTCATTCATGTTGTCCCAACACAAATCGATTATATTAACTAACAAATGTAAGTGGATTGACCATAAAACAATTGAGTTGACCCAGAAGAATCTCAAGTGTTGTGTTCAGCTCATTTTAAGCAAAAATATAATTTTTGGTTTGTCTGTTTTTTTTTTGGTTACCAACATTTTTCAAAATATCTTTAAAAAATGTCTGGAACTAGTGAGAAAATTATCATTTTTGGGGACCTAATAGATAAATTACTCACTGTAACACTTGACCAGTTACTAAAACGTAGCTTTACCTTAAATTAACCAGTAGTGGGTTTACTTCAATTTTTTTTAACCATTAAACTAACAAACAAAATAGTACTCTGATGATGTTATCATATGGTTATGCTGCTGTACTTTGAGATATATGGGGATGTAGCTGCTGGAACGATGGCCATTTGCTCAGAGAGTCTTTATTTAGAAAGGGTCTGTTTCAGAAGGGGTCTGGATGGGAGGTGGGGGTTTCGCTGGGGGTTGAGTTTCTGACCAGTGACAGGATAAAGGAAACAGAGTCGCTCCAGAGGTCGGCTTGAGAAAACACAGCCTCTGTCAGTCACACAGACTCTGGGCCGGGATTAGGCCTCAGCCTGGGGGGGGGGATCAGGTTTCTCTGGCCAGGATCCCTCACTGCCCGAAACCACTACCAGATGTGGAGCAGCCAGCCTGAGAGCGGGACGGGGCTTTATCAGCATGTTTGTGTGTTTGTACTGTACTGTTATAATGCATTTGGTGGAGTCCATATGAGATGAGTTTCTAAAAAAAAAAAAGAGTTAGTTATGTAAAAATGCTAATTCGCTCTTTGCTGAAAGGTTCTCAAGTGAAACCTTATGAAGAATACAACATTTACAGTTCATCGGACAATGAACCCAACAGATGGAAAGATAACATAATAATAAATTATCTTTTTTAGTATGAATATTATAAATACAACTTACTATAACAGCGTTTAGTATTGTTATATGTTGATTAATAAAGTAATTAATACTTTTATTCTGCAACAGTGCATTCAAGGGAAACTGGACCTCTTGCAATTTGGATACAGAGTGGGCCGTGTAGTGGAAGATGACCCCCCTCACTCTGATAGATAAGGCTGGGAAATATTTGGACACGGCAGATTCCTGTGTTAGGATCTTATTTATGGAGTTCTCCTCTGCCATTAATAGGGTGAATGTAGATATTCTTTTGAAGCGATTGGAAGATTTGCAAGTAGACCAAATGCTTATTTTGTGGATCAATAGTTTCTTGCGGGATCGACCACAGCATGTATTAGTCAATGGTAAAAAGTCTGAGAATGTGGTGTTGAATACTGGCCTTTCTCAAGGATGTGTTTTATCACCAATTGTATTTTCTATGTATATGAATGATATAACTTGTGACAATGAAATTCTGACACTTATCAAGTATGCAGACGATATGGCATTGGTGGGATGTGTAAAGGATACTCCGTTATCGGATAATTATAAAACATTTGTCAATTTTATCACAAGTTAAACAACAGAGATTTCCTTGCAGCTTTACATTAGTAAGACAAAAGAAATGTGTTGTGGGACAAACAAAAAATGAACATTTTGTGACCCTTTGCTAATTAATGAGAAGTAAGTTGAACAGGTGAGTTCTTTTCAATATTTAGATGTGGAAATTGTCTTTCAATTTTCTTTTGATAAACACTCAGGGAATGTTTTTGAAAAGGCTCAGCAGCGGATGAGTTTGAGAAAACAGAAGTTTTGTAATTGAGAAGGACATTTTGATTGTCATATATAAATCACTCATTGAATCTGTCCTTACTTTTAATATTGTAGCCTGGTTTAACTCCCTCTCTGTTAAAAGCAAAAATAAACATTTTAGGTTGGTAAACATAGCAAGTAAAATAATTGGTGAGAGGCAAACACCTCTCATTGACTTACTTATAACAGCAACAAAGAGAAAAAGACTCTTCCCATCCTTTACATGATTTCTTTAAGTTACTTCTGTCTGGTAGACGGTAGAAAGCCCCTTTGGCACAAAAGGATAAGTACAAGAGAACATTTATTCCCACTGACATTGTTTTTTTAAATAGGATTTTTAAAATAGGATCTTTTAAGAAATTGTGTAAGTGTATTTATGTTTTGTTGTTGTATGTGAGCCTATGTATAAAGACAATTCTCTAACCCCTGTGGGATAGACAATACAGTTTATCAAATTGAATTGAAGTCACATTTTGTTGTTATATGTTGTTCCTTTAATTTAATTTAATAAAACATTTTTAAGTTAATTTATGAATACATATTGTTGTAACAATTTTATGTGCTTTTATTTGTTTTTATTATGTTATGTTATGAATATGTATTATTGTAACAACTGTATTTGTTTTTTTAAACTATCTAGTTATATTATATTTCTTTTATTTTAACAGTATTATTAGTTTTTTAACTGTCTAGTTTTGATTACTTTATTTTAATTTTGCTATTCTAAGTTATTTTAAATTGTAAAAAAAAGTTTTAGCTGTATTTTTGATCAAATAAATTCACCCTTGATGAGCAGAAGACATTCAGAAATCTTACCAACCCCAAACTCTCTGAAGTGTAGTATAATTGTATGTATATTGTTCCACATTAACCATCGTAAATATTAAATCTACACCCTTCAAATTCCTTAGAAAAGAGATCTCTGACCTTCATCTGTGTCCTGGTCCTGTATAAGTATTGTCCAGGGTTGTATCAGATCTCCCTCAGACGTCACTACCTTAAGGACTGGAGACACAGAGGTACATTCTTCATGATATGATCATCTTTGTGTGTTTTTGTTTACTCTGTCCTTACAACACACTAATACTGACTCCACTGACAACAATTTACATTTACAACAATACTGACTACAATAATAATCACACACATTGTGAAGAATTACATCTTGTGAACATTTAATGGGTTTTCTTTTCTTTAAGGCAAGATGCTGTATTTTTTTTGTACACTTGTCAATATTTGGGCCTTTTTGGCTTTTCATATATAAAACATCCAAAATACACATTTAAGTGTTTTTTTGTTGCAGTTTATTAATTTAAACTTGTAGATTTCAATTAAAATACATATTTTCTCAAAATGATTTATTTCTCTTGAACTGAGTCATACATTTTAATTTAAGCATCTCTTACATAAAACAAACCTCACGTTTATTCATATTATGGGTATGAATAATGTTTTTATGTCCATGCATAATTTGCCTGATTATATATAAATTGTTCTATTTTTAGGCTGTATTTTCTACTAAACGTTTTCTGAATTTTGGACTGATAAAAAGAAATTCCCCAAATGCCCTCGTAAAAACCTTTGACTGTAATATGTCAAAGAAGAACAGGGATTTTAGGTCAGACAAACAAGGTTTTGTGCTAAACATATAAACAACTCAGTAGGCATGCATTCATTCATTCATTTTCTTTTCAGCTTAGTCCCTTTATTAATCTGGGGTCGCCACAGCGGAATGAACCGCCAACTTATCCAGCATATGTTTTACGCAGCGGATGCCCTTCCAGCTGCAACCCATCACTGGGAAACACCCATACACACTCATTCACACACTTACACTACGGACAGTTTAGCTTACCCAATTCACCTGTACCGCATGTCTTTAAACTTGTTGGGGACACCCGAGGAAACCCACACGAACACAGGGAGAACATACAAACTCCACACAGAAATGCCAACTGACCCAGCCGAGGCTCGAACCAGCGACCTTCTTGCTGCGAGGTCATCGTCCTACCCACTGCACCACCATGACGCCCAGTAGGCATGCAATGATAGGATTTATTTTGACCAATACGGATTACACAACACACATAAATTGGTCTGTTCTGATACTGATATTGGTCAATTCCATACAGTAGTATACAGAACTAACTATTTTTTCTGTCTCTGATAAATGAATTTTAGCTGAAAATGGGTTGGATCCAGGGCGACGCGGTGGCGCAGTGGATAGCACAATCGCCTCACAGCAAGAAGGTCGCTGGTTCGAGCCTCGGCTGGGTCAGTTGGCATTTCTGTGTGGAGTTTGCATGTTCTCCCTGTGTTCGCGTGGGTTTCCTCCGGGTGCTCCGTTTGCCCCCACAAGTCCAAAGACATGTGCTATAGGTGAATTTGGTAAGCTAAATTGTCCATGGTGTATGTGTGTGAATGAGGTGTGGGTGTTTCCCAGTGATGGGTTGCAGCTGGAAGGGCATATGCTGCGTAAAACATATGCTGGATAAGTTGGCGGTTCATTCCGCTGCGGCGACCCCATATTAATAAAGGGACTAAGCCGAAAAGAAAATGAATGAATGAATGAATGGATTGGATCCATTCAGCTGTCCAATATTTTAAGGCACAAGTTAGGACATAAGGTGTTTTTTGTCATTCAGTATTTGTTATTAACTTTTATTTGATAATTCATAGAACATATTTATTTAATAAACTTTGCAAGTAAAGCCAGGTATGTTGCTATTTATAAATTAAACATTTTGTCAGGCCTGATGTTTTGTACAGATAAAATTTAGCTTTTTGCAAGTATTTATTGATTTTGCTCTGAGAAGAACGTTGTATTATTTAAAAGATGAGTATGAGTAAGTGCGTATGAACCGGAAGTGGCAGGGACTTTTATTTAAGTGTGTCGATGTACTTCCAACTGAAATGGAATATTGAGTAGTGGGCGGGGCTTTCAATTTGCACATCATTCCCTGGTAGCAAACAAATGGTAAGAGGGGCGTGGCTAAGAATATTGTGGCTGATGCTTTAGATTGACATCAACAGAGAAGGAAAAGATTACCAAAACAAACCTTTTTTTCAGCATGGATTAATTGTTCACCTAAAGAGTAACGTAATAATGTACACTAGCAAAACAAACATTGTAAATTCTGATTTCACAGATTTAACCACCCCTATTCTATATTATTGCTGATAATGGTGTTAGCTTTTACATTCATTTAAATCAGACGAAAAATATACGTATAAGATACATCACTGCATCCCTGCAAATTAGTTTATATTCAATTAATGAATGTCTCATTTGCATATTCAGACATCAGAAAAAACTTGCAAACACAAAAATGCTTCCAATTTTTTTTATTTAATAAATCAACTGGGGAAGCATATAGGGATATTTTTTGTTAACTATTTGTTGTCGTTTTTTACTCTGTTCACCTGAAGTGACTTACCTTAAGAGACCTATGAACAAAACCCAGTACAGACATTACTGTGTCCTGTGTTTATTTGCAGGTAAAAGCAGGTAAAACCCTGATTACCGTGAGCCTGTGTGGCTTCAGCCATAATTGGGTGGTCCTCAGTGTCAACTGCGGGATCCCAGAGAGACAGGCGGATGATTTCACCATCAGGACCCATTATTAAAGTGCCCACCGCTTTGCCTTCCTGCCATTCTGAAAACACATTGACTCAAACTGTCAGACTGGGCAAACTTTAATATGGAAAAATAAAACGTGATACACATAAAGTGGCTTCAAGTTTAATTCAAGGCCTTACGTCATATGCAATAATGTATAAATTACTTACATATAATGTTTTGCACATACATTTATGTGCTGACTTGTACACATTTTGCAGTACTTTATATTTGCTGTATTTATAGCTGTGTTGCTATTTTTTAGAATCAAAATGTTTGTTTATTGACTAGTTCATAAAGATTAAAACATTCTATATATTTGTATAATGTCACTATACAAATGTATCTATAATACAAATATATTTATGAAGTAACATACAGTATTGAAATATTTCATTTGTATAGTTATATTTGTTAATATTTAGTGTACTATATACCTGTTCACTCTATACTTATTTGTTTACTTTTTAGATATCCAATGAAATATTTTATTAATATTTTATAGTTATTTTTATAAGTATTTTTATATCTTATTATGACATTTAGAAATAGTATATGGTTCAATGCAACTGTAAATATATCTACATGCAGTATAAATGATTGTTTTTTTATTTGTATAGTTATATACTTTTTCTATAAATATTTAATTATATCTTATTTCTTAAATATCTCATATACATAAAGTATTTCAGTTATTTTTAGCCAATGCAATAATAGTATGAAATGTATATAGTATAGTAATATGTAGCTATGCAAAAATGTCTTTAGTATAAATATGTTATTATTTTTGATTCATGAAAGATTAACCCTTGACCTGTCACCAGACACTTGTTAGGAAATACCCTGCAGTGCCCATGCAGCTAACAGTTCCTTGTTTTGAGATGTGTTCATGAGTCCTGCTGTTACCTCTGAGCTCCAGGGGGATGCATCCTCTAGTGTGTCCTGTCTGAGCTTCTGTTGTGTCTATGGGCTCCTGCAGGCTCTGTCTGTACACCGCCATAGAGCTCTGTTTGCCAGGACCCCTCCGGCCAAGCAGAGGCGGCAGCGGACCAATAGGCAGAGGTTGATCTGATGCAATTAAAGCAAAATATTTCACTTCGTTTCTCTTGATAGATGACATTAGAAATCAAAGATGCTTTGATCTTTTCACATACTGTACTGTATAAGAGGTCTTAATGTTTTCCATTAAAATATTCCAATAGTATCTGAATGCAGACTTGGATTTGCAAGCTGAGACTGCATATCTTAGACTTACAATGTCAGACACAATGCACTTAGTGGAGCTAGTGACATCACTGTGAGGGGTGGGGTTAGTTGTAGGCATTAAAAAGCGCCTACCAAATATGCTTCCAGACCCCTCTCAAATATTCTGCAAGTTTTAGGACTTCAAACGTTCTTCTTATTATAAAGAAATTATTTATTTATGAGATTTTTTATTTTATTTTGAAATGTAATAACTTAATTAAAATAAAACCCATATAACTACAGTACCCTGGATTTTCACAAACGTGTGTACATTCTAGCATTGTTATTTTATTAAAATTACAAAACACAAGGGTTCTAAGTATTTCTGTCTTGAATGGCTGTAACTGCCAAATCGATCGCATGCATTTCAGCATTTGCTACATTTTCCTGTGCCTTTGAATATGAGTGCCTCTATCTGTGCCTAACTTTCTGCTAACAAAAACAACTTTCTGACAGCAAAAACATCTCTTTACTTAAGACATGTCTTTCCAAAAGAACATTTTCAATGCGGTGAAAAATCCCTTGCAGGCAGTCGAACACAATTATAGGCAGTATTACAAAAACCTGTAGGACTGACATGGAGTACTTGAAGCTGTTTTCATATTATAATGACAAAATGTGAAATCATACCAGGTCGTCTCCCGCACATTTAATCATCACATAGAATATATAATTGCTTGGCATTGCAGCCTGTTATTATCAATTTAAGATGTATTCAAACAAACATCTATATATGATAAGGGACACTGGTGTATTCAATAAATTCTGAGCTGGTTAGTGTAAAAAGCACTGACAAAAGACAATTGTGCACATGAAGGTGAACGAAAGCTGCCTTTTGTTAACTGTAGGCAAATAAAATAGGAAAGTGTGGGGAGCAGAGATCGGCAAAGGACCTCGAGCCAGGAATCGAACTCAGGTCGCCGTGAGCATCTCAGTGTTATCAGCGCACTAACCACTAGGCTATTGGCACTGACAGTATAGCTACATCCTTTAAATGCAATATTGACATAAGTCTTGTATTGCCAGATATCATAAAGTAGTCTAATGAAACATGTTTTGTACACAAAAGCAAGTTTTTGCCCATTCTTTCTGGGACATTTCCTTCATATATAAAACTACTTCATTTCGCTGTTGTTGCCTTGTCTGAAACTGGAATTCTGTGTAAGGACACCTGTGTGTCTCTAAAGTTACGTCTAAACACAGGCTCCATGTCAGAATCGCCTCATTGTTTGAATGCAGAAAAATGAAAGGCACCATGGTTAGCTGCTTGAATGAGGGTGGAGTCTATAGTTCGCTTGGCAGCGTTCACTTGGGAAGAGCTAGCTGGTTACATAAAAACTACCACAAGATTTAAACAGATTATGGCACATACATACACTCGGTTTATAAAAAAAAACAAAAAAACAAGCTGAATGTTTTCTTTTTAACTGGCAGACACAGCAGAAACCAACTAAACATGAAAAAGTTTTAACCTAAATTCAAACTGGAGGCTTGTTTTGCCTGCGTCCCAGAGTGCTAGTTGCCAGCTGAACCTTCTCCCATGTGTTGTTATTTTGATATCCAGCAGTCCTGTCCTCGCTGCCCACTGCTCTGCCCGTCTAAAGGCTTCATTTAGCTGCAGCCAAGCACAAGCCGAGCCACACATGAAGAGAGCTTTAGCAGTACTGCCTCACTGTATGAGACCTGAGCTCAACGCTTATTTAACACCCATCTGACCCCCGTGTGTGTGTGTGTGTGTGTGTGTGTGAACTAATGAGGGGAGAGAAGGGGAGCATGAAATAAGAAATTCTTCAAATAAGACATGTTTAAAAATGAGAAAGAGCTATTAGAAATGGTCAAACCACTTTAAAATAAGGTTTATTTCATTTGTATTATTTCTCTGTGGTTCATTCTACTGTGGCAAACCCTGATAGAAGGAAACAAGCTGAAGGAAAGTGAGTGAGTATTATTTCAGTGTTATTATTTTCACTTTTAGATCTATGTATATCATTAATCATTATAAATGATCATGAATGAACAACAGTAGGCATGTTTATGAATTAAGATTAACATAGATTAATTAAAGTATTTATCATTGATGATCCTTAATGCAAGACCAGTTGCAACTTTTTCATAAAATGGTACTCAAATAAAATGTCATTATTTTGTTCATTTATTTATTTAAATATTGTTTGCATCAGGAGGTTTACGCGTGAGTGGTGTGTCTTGTTAGCTTACTCTCACATTTTACTCTCATATATATAAATATTTGGAAATTGAAATGAACATTTGACTCAACTTCGTAAGTGAAATAGTTCAGTGCATCTCAATATTCAGTGCTATCTCGAATTTTATTTATGTAGCATTCACTGCAGACACGTACACTGTATTATTGTATTAAACGATATCATTTTTTGGTTGTATTAATTCATCAAATTCCAGCTGGTTTACATTATTCCAGACTGTACATGTACAAGTCATAATCTTGGCAGTGTTGTTGTTTTTCTTTTCATCACTTGACCAGTTTTCAATACCACTGGCTTTCAGCGTGAGTCATTTTGAGCTCTGCGCTTAAATAAGAGCCCCAGGTGTTCTTACAATATGTATTTCGCTAATATTATCTTTAGAAAATGTTTGACAAGTTTTTGAGTTTGAACTGAACAGCAGCCCCCGATATGAATGTGTAAAGTAATGCTTCACTTCTACAGCGTCGACCATAAAAGCTGACATTTCCCAAAAGATCGTATCACAAAATTCATCTCGACGAGATGGCGGACTGTTTTTATAAAGCTGCCTCATGCATCATAAATCATTGTATTTCTTTCAGCAAATGCATTGTGCGTCATACGTGAATCAACTGTGTTCAATCTGAAAATATAAATAAGTATGTCGTTACCCCCTTTTTCTAGATGGTCCGACCCCATGACATGACCGAGGTCCATCTCTACGATCCTGCACTTGCTGTCAGGGTGAAGGTTTTGTCCAGTTTTCTCTTTATTCTCCACATCGCCCCATCGCTCCTTAACGGGGCTCCTGTGAAGCTCATCTTGAAAAAAGAATGGTTAGTATACACTCAAAAAATTACTTTTGCAGCTTAAACAAGACAATTCTTTTGTGTTTTTTGGGACAACTTAAGTGTTTTATGTCCAATTCACTTAAATTTGTTAATTTTGAAAACTTGAAGTAATTGTGTAGAACCCAATATTTTTAACAGTGTAATGTGCCATTATAAATGAACCTGTGATGCTGCATTCATTGTGTTTCTTACCATGTGGCTGAAGGGTGTCTGTATGTTGTGTTTCTTCAGGGAACAGCAGCAGCACTTTGCTTTGCACGCGTCTCTCTGAGGGCCCGTCATGTGCAGTTTGCGCTTTGATGGCAGGAAGATGCACGTGTAGCCCTCGTTGAGGTACGTTCTCATAGCTTCTCGCTTCTTTTATTTCTGGTTTATCCTTCAAGACAATTCCAAAAGAAGTACATTATTTATATGCATTTAAGTCATTCATTGAAAATATGATGAATTCACATAATTTTTTCAGAACATTAAAACAAACTTACAAAATACATCATTTAACCAGCAGGCATTTAAATTCAATTTAGTGGTCGAAATAGAATTAAAATGAAAGTAAATAATAATAAAAAATCTCAAATAAATGTTTTCTTCAACTTCCTGAAACATCAATGAAACCTGTAATATGTGTCAATATTTTCAAGAATGTAGGTTGTTTTTGATTGTGTTTCATTACTATGGTAACTTGCGTTACATGGCTAACCTGCTATGGAGCAGGTTTTATTCTGGGTTAGAGAAAACCCAAACTGGACCAAAAAACTCAAGTGACTCATAAATCTGATGCAATGAAGCTGCTCCCTGTTTTTTCTCCTTTTCTTTTGCTCCAAATTAAACCCATTTACATAAAGTATTTCGAGTCGAAATTGTTGTTTAGATTTATTTAGATTATAATTATTAATCACACTGTTAAGAATTTCCTGTAGAATATACAGTAACTTACTGGCAGCAGTTCGTCAGTAACTTACTGTAAATCAATTACAGCAATAACACTGTATTTACATTTACAGCAACATTTATCTTGCTGTATATTTATTTACAGTATTGTATTCTTTACTGCACTGTAAAAAAATGCTGTAAAATTTGCAGCATTACTGGCAATTTTGGTTGCAATTACAGCACAATTGCAATTGTTAATTTACAGTGCACTTGTAAATTTTACAGTATTACTGGTAACTAAAATTGCCAGTAATACTGTAAATTCTACAGCAATTTCTTACAGTCTGTAAAATATACAGTAATTTTCACAATGCAACTTTAAAATACAGTAATATATACCGCATACCGCATAACTGTCCTACAGTAAAATTCCGTTCCTATTACAGTTAAATACTGTGCCATTTACAAAAATCCTTAACAGTGCAAATATTTGAATAGTTTTGGATTGACAATTAATATTATTAATGGATTTAAATTAAATTGTAAATATTTACATAATTTTTTTTAAATTAGCTTTTGAGCTGTTTGTAAACCTACACTATTGAAATCAGGTGATTGATTTGCACTGATATATTAATATTTGTTTTAAATTGCCTTAAACTTTTGCTGCAGCAGCAGTGTTTATTTTGCCTTGTAAATGTGATTAAATGACATGTATTTTTGTTCAATGACATATATTTTTGTTAATATCTCTGAACAAGAAAAGTGAATTGCTGACTCTCTCGTGAGAAATCATTAACTGATCCTCTCATCTGTCATGTGATTGGCTGTTTGCCGCACTCGTGCTTCGTGTGATTGGCTGTTTATATCTAGCATTCTGAAACCACTTAACTAGATTGGGTTTGTTTGGTTTTGTCAGCCAGAAACTTTATCTGCAACCCAGAGTTGTTTTGTGCAATAGGCCTCAGCACAGTATTTTATTATATTGTAATTACCAAAAACGAATTCCTACCATTGGTAAAGTGACATCAGAGTTTGAGTTGACCAGTGGGTTTTGGTTTATTTGTGGTAAGTGGAAGACTGTGATGCTGGGATCTGTTTCTATATTCACTCTTCTCACATGAGATTCATCTCCACAATGTCTTACTAAAGCAAAAAAGAAGACATACCCGTATTCATCACATGTATGACTTCATGCTTGTATCTTGATGTAGATTTTACACACTATAAATGGCCAGTAAATACAGATTTGTTGGTCTTACTTTGGCGGGATCCCTCCATGTGTCCACCGTAGTAATTAACCCGTGAAAGTGGGCTGTAATCCAAAGACGAATCCACATAGACTGACCTCAAAGTGGACGTCGTTTCTCCAACAGCACTTCCACCCTCCACCCGACTGCGCTTACCTCGGCCATTTAGATCCTTAGGACGGTCAGTCAGATGTGGGAGGATCTGGCGAATGTCAAAGTAAAATAAAACGGTCACGATCATTTAGACATTTGATCAAATTCACATGTACTGTCCACGTTTTTCATTGTACAGTCTCGAACGCCAAATTCTTCCCATAAACAACAGTATATTACATCAGTGACAGAGATTAACCATGAAAATGAAGTCAGATGCTGTTAAAGGTCAGATGTTTACTTTTGCGTAGACCTTTCCATGGGTCTGGTCTCATGATGGCAGAAGCTCGGTGCCAGTTAAATGGTCAGAGGGGATTTAAGGTCAATGGAGAAAGAGACGGGACGTACTGTGGAGGGGTTTGTTCTGGCTGCTGGAGTCACGGCTTCATCTTCAGTCTGATTCAGTGATGCTTCTGTCTCTGGGATTGGACTGCTCTGAGTCCGGCATATGTCGATGGCTATCCTCACACTCTTAAGCCTTTTTCTGTCTTTTGGCTGCTCCTTCGGTTTGTCTTTTACTTCTTGAGACTTAAAGGTCATTTGTTCATCTGGAATCAAAATAGTTTCAGATATTAACTTAATGTGCTAATGTCCTATATATATATTCATTCATTCATTTTCATTTCGGCTTAGTCCCTTTATTAATCTGGGGTCGCCACAGCGGAATGAACCGCCAACTTATCCAGCATATGTTTTACGCAGCGGATGCCCTTCCAGCTGCAACCCATC
>CAIGQW010054217.1:4727257-4738639 GCA_903798125.1 Danio choprae | reverse complement strand
CAAACCACCAAACCAAACCAAACCAAACCAATCAACCAACTAACCAGTCAATCAATATTTTGACCAGTAGTATGCAATAACATACAATTATAATTTTATTATGACAGCATTTTTTTATTTCCCCAGTTTAAAGTAAAACTAACTTTAACACCAAACTTTTGAACAGTATCATGCATTCAAACTAAATTATTAATGGATTATGAGAGCTTTTTTTATTTCCTCAATTTAAAGTAAAACTAATTTTAACTAATATCAAACATGAACAATGGTGTAAAACAAACAAACAAACAAATACATAAATATTACACCAAACTTTTGAACAGCAGTATGCATTTAAACATAATTAATAATTTGTTATGACATCATTTTTTTATTTCCCCAATTTAAAGTAATATTGACTTCAAAAATAACATGAGCAATGGCATTAAATATATAAATGAACAAATATTACTACAAACGTTTGAACAGTAGTAGAACAGAAGCCAAAATGATTCATTTGACCCAATTTAGAGTAAGTGAAACTCACTTTAAATGTAACATGGACAATACAAAAAAAAAAAAAAATGAAATAATTGTTCAGCTTATTTGTAGATCCTCACCTTTTACCAGGCTGGAGTTGCAGCTCTTGTCTACAGGTCTGTTATGGATGTGGATGGTTTGTGTTGCAGGTTTAGCGTCTGGCAACAAGGGGTGCTTTGCCTCAGAAAGAGATCCAGCCTTTGTCTAATAGAAACAAAACAGCAAATGTAAAGAGCAGCACACGTGTTGAACTTTCACATCTTCATGATTATCCAGGCCTCTGCAAACATGGAGGTTTTCCACATTATCTCTTTTAACGCCACTCAGACATGATGTTCACTTATTTTCAAGGTCATTTGTCTGTATTAGCAGGATGGGTTTCTGTACACACACACGGCCTCCTCTTTGTGTTGAAAAAGGAAAACTTGAATGCAGAGCTCAAAGCCACGCTGGACTTCTTTTTGGATGCAATGCCTTGCAATAGATTCAAAAGAATAGAAGAGAAGTGAGATGTTTTGATCTCCTGGGCTGAGCATTTAACAATAATAAAGAGAAACCAGGTGCCAGACTTCAATGCTTCCAAATCAGTTACCTTAAAGAGTCTAAAGAGGGAAAAAAAATACTTTATTTTTTTTTATCTTAAATCATATTAAAATTAATATAATAATCTCATTTACAAGTATTAGTAATTAATAATATTTATATAAATAATATTTAATAGACCTAAGTTAACATGAACATACAATGAATGTGTTTTTCCCCTGAGTCATGTCAGTATTTTATTTTTGGTTTCATGCATTTTTTATGTGCGTGCGTGCGTGCGTGCGTGCGTGCGTGCGTGTGTGTGTGTGTGTGTGCTGGTTTTGGTGGTTTACAGAGACAGAAATGTGTGTAATGACATGTGACCTAGGTATTACAGCATTGAGGTGGTTTATGAAGACATGTCCTTGTGATTCAAAATGCTTAAAAACATATTTAATAGTGCTTTTTTGATGTTTAAATTTTGACTTTGAGGGTTGGGTTTAGCAGTAGAGGTAGTGGTATGGTAAAGCCTTATAATAAGTGTAAACAAGTGTGTACAGTAAATGAGTGTAGCACAGTATAAAATACATCACGCCTATGGAAAGTCCTCGTGAATCGTGCGTGCGTACGTGCGTGCATGCGTGTGTGCGTATGGGTATATAAATATGTAAGTGGTCCTTTTTTTAAAGTGTAGAGTGCAGGTAGGTGGGTTATAAAGGTTAAAAAGATTATAAACCATAAATATTCTAAAGACTATAATTATAAAAGTACAATATCATAAAATATATATTTTTTCCAATCCTAAATTGATTTTGTTTTAGCTAGTTGCAAATATTTTTATTTTAAAAATGTAAAACATGATCATTTATTTTATTTTAGCTAGTAAAAAAAGTTTACTATTCATTGAAACTAAAAATAAGTTATTAAAAATAAGTTGAAAAGAAACTTTTTTTAAAACTCTGTTTTGCCAAAACAGAGCTAAAATTAACTTAAAATTTTAAGTAAAGGTAGAACTCATTCATTCATTCATTTTCTTTTCGGCTTAGTCCCTTTATTAATATGGGGTCGCCACAGCAGAATGAACCACCAACTTATCCAGCATATGTTTTACGCAGCGGATGCCTTACCAGCTGCAACCCATCACTGGGAAACATCCATACACACCCATTCACACACATACACTACGGACAATTTAGCTTACCCAATTCACCTATAGCGCATGTCTTTGGACTGATGGGAAAACCGGAGCACCCGGAGGAAACCCACGCCAACACGGGGAGAACATGCAAACTCCACACAGAAATACCAGCGAACCTAGCCGAGGCTTGAACCAGCGACTTTCTTGCTGTGAGGCGACAGCGCTACCCACTGCGCCACCGCGCCGCCCTTAAAAGTAGAACTTAAAGTAGAAAATACCACAGTAATACAGCATTAATACTATCTTACTGGTCATATGTGGTAACCCATGTGGTAAAGTGTTACCTATGTGTTAAAAAAAAGGTTAAATATTGTTTTTTTGCTCTTGTGCTGTGAACGTTTCATTTCATTTATTTTTTTCCCCCCGATTTCACCTTAGTTAAATCAAAACTAAAAGCCAAACCAAAAAACAATATATGTTTATATCTGATGCTTATTTTATTTTACCTAGTTGCCAAGAAGATATTTCTCATTAAACTTATGAAAATTAAAATACAAATTAATTGAAAATATGTAGATACTTGTAAAAAAATCATAGTTTTAAAAATAAGAAATGAAATTGCATAACTTTAAATAAAACATAACAGAAAATGTAAATCAATACAATTAAATACAACTGTCCCTAAAATAGAAAATACAAATAAAAAACTATAGAAATTACTCAATAATAAAATAACACTGCTCTGGAGGGTTTTTTTTTACTTTAGATTTTTATTTTATACTTTTAAACGGTTAACGAAACATTTTCATTTAGATTTCCTTTTAGCCAACAACAATGCTGTTGTTATGTCTGTTGTTGTGCATGAATTGTCTGAATTGCGCTGGTCTTTTTTCTGAAGATGACTGTGGTGTTATTCAGCACACCTGTACTGTTTACACTGAGCTGGAGGTGAACGTGACAGATGGAGACTCACTCAGGCCACCCACACCGAACACCCCTCTCCCTGGATCCCCTCCAAATCCCTGTCCAAACCCTCATGCGTGTGAGGTAAACACACTGATTACTGCATTCAGCTCTCATCACCTGGACCAGGCTACGTCTGCAGCGACAGAGAGACATTTCAATCAAATACTGCTGCAGTTTTATTCATGTCATTGAAGTTTCTCTTTTCCTCCTCTGGTGATTCATGCGGGTTGCTGGACATTGTGAAAATTTAACCACCATGGAGTTTACCTTTCACATTTAAGATGCACACCTGATTCTTTTCATCTGGCTGATTTCACAGAGTGCAGAGAGAGGCTACATTTACTCTGGTGTGTTTTTTAACACATAGTCCTATTACTAGAATGGCCAAAGCAGTGTAAGACATTCGAAGCTTCTACTGAAATTTTGGAATTAATTGAATGTCTGTCGTCATATTTATGAAGTCATTACTTTAAAAATATGATCTTTTTTGTATTATAGCCTATAATTTTGAGTTAGGGGCCTCAAGGTGGCGCAGTGGGTAGCACGATCGCCTTACAGCAAGAAGGTCGCTGGTTCAGTTGGCATTTCTGTGTGGAGTTTGCATGTTCTCCCGATGTTGGCGTGGGTTTCTTCCGGGTGCTCCGGTTTTCCCCACAAGTCCAAAGGCATGCGGTATAGGTGAATTGGGTAAGCTAAATTGTTCGTAGTGTATGTGTGTGAATGAGTGTGTGTGGATGTTTCCCAGTGATGGGTTGCAGCTGGAAGGGCATGCGCTGCGTAAAGCATATGCTGGATAAGTTGGCGGTTCATTCCGCTGTGGAGACCCCAGATTAATAAAGGGACTAAGCCGAAAAGAAAATGAATGAATGAATTTTGAGTTAGACCACTTGCGAAGGTTGTTCTATTAATTCGGATTTTCTACATTTGGACCTCGAGATAACCATTTTTCTTCAGACGATTCCATTTTGAAAAGGACAAAATCAGCTGGAAGCATTACTGTTAAAAAGAGTGTTTAGAAGTTATGGATGGAACAATCCACTCTCGCAACTTTTACCTGGTTATCATACTTTAGAGACATTGGGATCTATCATACACCCGGCGCAATGCGATGTCAGGCACGACGCAAGTGTTTTTTGCTTGTATCATTTGTATGTTTTGGGCCATGTAATTTATATGCATTTCTGCGCCCATGGGTGTGTTGGTCTGAAAAGGATGTGTGTTAAGCATACATTGTTGGAGCATTGCTATATTAATGGAACTGAAATAGACCATCCCGTTGACCAACTAAAAGCTGGAGTGCGTCCAGTAGTATGAAAGAGGCTTGTTTCATAGATTGTCTTTAACCTCGCCATTTTCTCGCTAGTAAAGCGTTCAGTTTTTCCACAAAATGCATCATGTAAATAGTGAATGCACCATGACGTGACACAACTGAATCTTAACGGAAATGGGAGATGAGACTTTGATTGGTTTAATGCACGTTATGCCCAATACACATTCAAAGGTAATTAAGAGAATAAAGACGACCCTTTTAGACCATGCGCTGGGCACAAAGACTATTTTTCCCACCTTTAAAATAAAAAGAAAAATGAGTCACACACTAAGAGAAACTGCCTAGTGAATTTAAGGCCATGCACCTAGATCATTAAAATAGAGCTCATTGTCTTGAAGGTACAACAGGTTCAATGGCACCAATGACAACACTATTCAGAGTTGGACTAATATTGCTGCGATGTTGCTGAAAAAGCTTATTTCCCTTCCCTACGATGAATATCAGATTTTTTGTTTTTTTCTTACTTCCCTTTGTATGAGTGGACGGCCTCATGGCATTTATTTGTATATAGTGTTTTGTTTTTACTGTGAATTGCGGTGTTTGTTTCTGACACGAAACATAATATGAATAAAATATTGATCTTATAGACTGCCGGTGAAGGTGCATACTTCACTTGTCCAGCAAGTGGGAGAGCACAGTTTTTTCACCACAGTGAAAATGTTGTTTCTGAAAGTTTTAAGGTCTTGAAAATGTTTTGAAATGCTTCAGATTATGCACCAAGTTATGTTTTTTAGCTGAAAGTTGGGCAACAGAGGCATGCATATTAAATGGCACAAGAAAAGGTAGCTGACGCTGAAATGCATGTGATCAATTTGACCGTTATGACCATAGAAATACTCAGAACTCATTTGTGTTTTGTAATTTAAAGAAAATAGTCGTGTTACTGTGAAATATACACACATTTAGAAGAAAGGTCTGTGCACTATAGTTATATGGTTGTATTTGAACAAATTTATTAAATAACAAAATTTAACACTGTCAAGATGACTGCCTCTGTAGTTCTAGTGTTGAAAAGCTCAAGCTACAGTTATGCATGGCGTTCACGCTACTCCAGAGTTTCCAACCCTGGAAAACAAAGTCTTTTAAAATAAACCTGCAATTTTGCCTGTCAAGATTTTAAGCCAAGGAAGTATAGTGATGACTATTAGTTAATTATTTTACCCTATTCACCTGCAGGGTCTTACCTTAATAACTGGAAGGCTACACTTTTGTACTCAAATTGTATAGCTATTTAGCTTCTGACATATGTTTTCAGTCATATAGTCACGTTTAGCTTTACTTCGGGCTTTTCAGTGTGATTTTCAGTTTAATAAAAAGAACATTTATAAAAATATAGTCATAGTTCAATTTATGAAAAGTGTTTAAGTGTTTCTTTATTAATTTGTGTCTGTAGATTTCAATTACAATATATATATATATATATATTTATTTATATTTTTATTTTTTTATTTTTTTATTTATTTATTTATTTATTTATTTTTTTCTTAAACTATATATATATTTATTTTTCCTCCTGCACAGAGCCATAAATCTTACATACATGAAAACTTCAAAGGTTTATTCAGGTTTTCACTGAGCGATATGTTCATACATATTTGCCTGATTATATACAATGTTTTATTAATTTTTTTTATTCCTTTCTGGCTGCCTGCAGTATGTTCTAATTATGGTGTGATAAAAGAATTCCTTAAACCCCTTCTGTAAAAAACTAAAACAAAACAAAACTCTAGTATGTCATAAAAAAAGAAAGATTTTTAACCTGACTTCACCCAATGTTCAGATATTTTTTGTGCTGTAATATATACAAATGTTTTTACTTTTAATTAAATAGTGCATCATTTGCACGTTTAAACATGACATTTAAATAAACATCAAATATTGTTTCTGCAACTCTTACATTGTGTCCTAACAAAACACAATGCGACAAAATTCTAGCGACAAGCAATTTGGCTGTCTGCATCAAAAGTGACGCAACATGACAGAAACATTTAAATACCAGCCTCTGCACTCCCAATGAAATGGTAAATGCTTATAATCTAATCAATACTTATTAAACCTCTTCAACATTAATAGGCTACTGAGTGGCTGATGTTTTATTCACAGTTTAGAGGTGAGGTCTGAGGGGATCTACTGCTGCTTTCAGTAGTATGGCAATAAATGTGACGTAAAATTATATTTAAACTCACAATGGTAGCATTTAACACTGAATAAAGCACATAATCTGTACCTGAGGTGATCTTTGTCATAGTAGTATATGCTGTTGTTCTGCTGAGACGTCAAGCATTTCGAAAATAGAAATTTTGTGCATTGCCATTGCAGAAAGGAAAAACTCTATTTAACATGAAAAAAAACCTTTTATGGAGTCTTTTATGGCGATTCCACGTCGCATGTTGTTAGTACATGGTGTTAATGCAATCAATCAACTGGGGAAATACAGTGATAAATATTGCTTAATTAATTGTTTTTTTTACCCTAAATAACTGTGTATAGGCAACAATTATAAACTTTTTTAAAGAATATTTTATTTGTAGTTTTTTATTTTAGAATTGTATTTAGACAAGATGCGACGTTGGACAGAAAGTGGGGGTGGTGGGATCTGAAAAGGTCAATGAGCCGGGACTCGAACTCAGGACACCCGAAGTGCAATATTGCTAAATGTCGCCGCATGATTTTGTACTATAATTTTAAAGCTAACTTTTTAAATTTCGTAATTGTATTTCCTCTGTATAATTAGCACTTCTTGTGTGTATCGCCTCGTCTTGTTGAATCGCTGAATGTCTCCTCAGTTGTAAGTCGCTTTGGACAAAAGCTAAATGACTAAATGTAAACGTAGCTACGTTTAGTGTCTAACGTGCATTTTCAGAGGATGGAGATCTTTTCTAAAACGTAGTGGAAACACCAGTGTTGAAGAAAACGAAAACACACAAGTGTAAACGTCACCAGAGTCATTGGATTAATGGCCATATAATGAGGCACTGGTCAAGGGCTGTGGAGCATTAGCAGATTGTGCTGGTCTGGAATTGGATAGATTATAGACTGTGTGCTTATGCAAAATCCCCCAGGACGTCTTTATTAAGATTTGCAGCTCACGTCTCACAGAGGTCAGACGGCACATTATGGGGTAAATCGCTCGTTTGATTGACCTGGAATGTGTGGAAATTGAAGACACCTTGAGGACTGACCGCATATGTATGTGTGTGTGTATGTGTGTGTGTGTTTTGCAGTGTTATCTGCTCGGCCCAGGTGCAGCTAAAGCCCTCAGTGAAAGATTACGGAGTCAAATGTAAAATGAACACACCACATTTCACCTACTTGCCTTTAGGATGGGGTTACGTCTCCGGCCAGGAGAGTTAAAGGTACGCCAATCAGACCTGGTAAGCTAATACCGCCTGCCGAGTCTGTCACCCTGACCTGAACCTGAGTTTCAACTTTTCTGGGCAGTAAAACTGCGGGAGATTTACTGTGGACTGACCTGTCCCTCGGCTTTACGTCCCAGATCAGGAGAAACTTCGGGGCTGATCTGCACAATGGTTCATTTGTAGGAGATCTGGGCCTCTTAACTGAAGAAGTTTGACAGATAATGAAGCGTTTCATGCAGCACTCGCTCATGAACGTGTGTGTTAACTGATACATTCATCTGAGGACTGCTCTGTTCTGCCATTTTTTCAGGATGTAATACTATTTACACTTCGTCATTAAATCGTTATATCCAGAGCAGTCAATCTGAGTGATGTTTCCAGAAATGTACGACCTCGGCATGAACATTATTTTGTGGGACACCGACTAAATACACGTTGTTATTGAAATTAAAGACGTTTTGTTTTTAGAATTTACTCTAATTGATTTAGTCAGAAAGCCACTTTGTTTTACAGTATGTGTACTGAGCCTATATTTACAGTGTTTTTATAATAAACTACTGGGTTATATAAAGTAACTACATGGGTTAAGATAAAGTTCAATAGGTTGGTTTAGGGTTAGTAACTAGTTATTACCCTGTTTATATAATGACTATTGTAATTAAAGGTATAGTTTACTCCAAAAACTTCATGGTTATAATCTTTTATGAATTTATTTATTCTGTTGAACACAGAAGAATTTAGGACGCCACTGACATCCGTAGTTGGAACAAAAAATAGTATGGAAGTCAATAGCGGCTAGTTTTCAACATTATTCAGTATAAAGAAAGAAACTTAAACAGGTTTGACTTTGAAATGTGAAAAATGGAGGATGAGGGAATGATGGCAGAATTTTCATTTTTGAGTGAACTATCTCTTTAAATACACATGCAAAACAGAAATGAATATTCATTTTCTTTTCGGCTTAGTCCCTTAATTAATCTGGGGTCGCCACAGCAGAATGAACCCCCAACTTATCCAGCATATGTTTTACGCAGCGGATGCCCTTCCAGCTGCAACCCATCACTGGGAAACATCCATACACACTCATTCACATACATACACTACGGACAATTTAGCTTACCCAATTCACTTATACCACGTCTTTGGACTGTGGGGGAAACCGGAGCACCTGGAGGAAACCCACGCCAACACAGGGAGAACATGCAAACTCCACACAGAAATGCCAACTGACCCAGCTGAGGCTCGAACCAGCGACCTTCTTGCTGTGAGGCAATCGTGCTACCCACTGTGCCATCGCGTCACCCACAGAAATGAATAATAAAGTGCAAATCTTTTTTTGGAAGGGTGCGGGGATTTTACTTGCATATGTTACAATGTTAATATGCATATGTTACTAATACAATGTTAATCAAACAAAGACCACTTAACAACATGTAATATAAAGCATAATACAGAATGTTACACTCTTAAACATTATTTTAAACGGTGGGTTAAAAAAATATATATACAATGCTAGGAATATTCATAAAATACTTTTTAAAATAATTTAACAGCAGTATGTTATTTCCAATTACACAATATGTGACATGCATGTTTCCTTAGAGATTTATATATATATATATATATATATATATATATATATATATATATAGGGCCTCACGGTGGTGCAGTGGGTAGCACGTTTGCCTCACAGCAAGAAGGTCGCTGGTTCAAGCCTCGGCTGGGTCAGTTGGCATTTCTGTGTGGAGTTTGCATGTTCTCCCCGTGTTGGCCTGGGTTTCCTCCGGGTGCTCCGGTTTTCCCCACAAGTCCAAAGACATGCGCTATAGGTGAATTGGGTAAGCTAAATTGTCCATAGTGTATGTGTGTGAATGGGTGTGTGTGGATGTTTCCCGGTGATGGGTTGCAGCTGGAAGGGCATCCGCTGCATAAAACATATGCTGGATAAGTTGGCGGTTCATTCCGCTGTGGCGGAAAACTAATTGCAATTAAAGTGGAATAAAAACATAACATGCAGTACGCACTAATGTGGGTAATAAGTGTATTCTTTTAAAAAAGCAAGCTGCTTGTCAAAAGTCTGATACTGTAGACGTTTGGTTCATTTACTTTAGCAAGAATCTGAAAATGTTTTCCATCATATATTGACGCACCACCGCTGTTTGATGGGCACTACACAAATTCAGACTTTTAAAACTATGTTTCAAAGTGCAAGTCTTTGTAAACTACAAAATTCTGCCCATGTCTATTATGCATTTAATCTATAGATATGCATGAGTATTTGGCAACCAAAACAACAACGGCAGACTACAGGAGCATCTTTCTGCAGATAAGTTGCATTAATTTACACCATGACAACCAGCTTTACTGGCCTGACGTGCATTGTGCAGCGTTTTTAGTTGTTTTTGTGCTCCTGTGTGAAAGAAGTAAGCATTTGTCATTGATTTACAAAACATTTTTAGAACCACTGCTCTACTTCACAAAAGTACCTTCTTTTTTCCAAAGGCCAGAATCGCTCCAGTCAGGTCTTGCAGTGTGTGCAGCTGCTTCTCAACTTCCTGTTTTGGGCAGCTCTGAGCTTTCTTCTTTCTGTTCACCTTGCCAGATTGATATGCATGTGCCAGATCTTCTGAATATAGAATAAGAGGTCCTCTTCTCGTGCTGTAGGTCTTAGGAGGCACCGGCTCCAGGCCTCCAAAATAACGTCCACTGCTGGTAAGATGCAGCAGGGGAGGCTGGGATTTCCAGTTAAAGTAGTCCTAGAAAAGATCATGTTTTCATTCACTTTTTTGAGCACGTTCAAATAAACAAATCCATTTTTCTAATTGAAACCGTATATCTGATCTCGATTCTGTGTATTGCTGTAATTCTGGATAAAAACTACTAAAGATTACTGAATTGAACTACCCATTTCAGGCCATTGTGTCAGTTTATACCGCCGTAATTTCTGTGTAAATGCATTCATGCCAGCTCGGAGCTGCATTAAACAGTCTGTGTCAAGACAAACAAATTCCACTTTCAAACACATACCGTGTAAATTTGGCTTAAGAGACGCTTACCTCTGGTTCAAAACAGACCTCCAGTCTTCTATCATGACCGTCTTCACCTGGCACAAACTGGCCGTACCCACGACTCAACAACGACAGGACAAAATCTTTCATTGTGGAGTTGATAATGCTCTTTAAAATGAACGCTGAAAAAAAAGCAATCATGGCTTTTAAAATCACTTCAAAGTGAGTTCAACTTTTGTAAAATTGATAGTGCTGCAAATGTAACGCATAAAATAAAGGTTATTTATTGGCATATACTTAATGCTTCCATGAAGACAGATTGTTTTGTTGTAGTGTAAAAATAAATCTATATATATAGTGCTCAGCATAAATGAGTACACCTCATTTTGAAAATGAATATTTTTATCCATTTCTATTGGTACGTTTGAACAAAACAGATATATTTATTAAAACAATATTTCAGTCATTGAAGATCTTCCGATTAGAAAGCCATTATATTTTAATGTAAGCAAAATATTGTAAGAAAAGTCAAACTACAAA